>VZZY01018181.1:10267-38037 GCA_013400335.1 Eurystomus gularis
CTGCGGTCGGCCCTGGCCGCCCGCCGAGCCGTGGGGGCTCAACCGGAGCGACTCGGAGTGGAGCCTGCCCCGTGGACACCCGCCGCCCCAGCAGAACGTCCCCGCCACGGGCACCCACAGCCTCCAGCAGCCAGCTCAGGGTAATCCCCCGCGGGACCCCCCGCCAGCCCAGCACCAGCTCTGCGGCACGCCGTGGCGGGGGCCCTGCTGCACCTTGCCAGCCCCCATCCCACCAGTGCCAGGCTGGCACAGCTCTGCCGCTGCTGCCATGCTGGAGAAGACACCAGCTGCGCTCAGATGTCCGGACCCCCATGGCATCTGCAGCCGCCTACACGCCACCGAGCCTGGACATGGCCGGGCAGGACCGGAGGGGCCTGGGGAGCCGCTGCCCCCAGCCCCACAGGGCCCCGGTGCAGGGATGTGGCCGCCTGGGCGGGCACCGGAGATCCCCCGGCGGGGGCAGACCTGCCTGACGGCCGAGCAGTCAGAGACACTGCGCCACGTCCAGGACCTTCTGCAGCTGGTGGTGGTGACCAAGGGGCCAGTGGGACCACCAGCAGGGGACGAGGACACTGGGACATCTCAGGGAGAGGGCCCTCGGGGGCCCGGGGAGCAGGGGGACCTGCAGTCCCAGCTGCAGTCCCTGGAAGGGGTGCTGGAGACCAGCCAACAAACCATCCGGGTGCTGCTGGACGTCATCCAGGACCTGGAGAAGAAGGAGGCCCAGCGGGATGGGTGAGCAAACAGGGATGCCTCGAGGGGCGGGGGAAGATGTCCCTGGGGGGGCTGTGGATGGAGGATGGGGGGCTCTGCCAGAGATTTGGGTGCTGACGCCTCCCAGACGCGTTCCCCTCTGAGAAACTTGGGGCTGCTGTCCACGCACATGTGGCACCGTGTCTTGGTGCGGTCTCGCCTGCCCCGGAGGTTCCCTCCCTGTGCCCAGAGGGTGGTGGGGGGCGAGGGGAGCTGTGCCCCCTGCCCGGCTCTGGCACAGCTGATGTGCCCGTCAGTCACCGGGGATGTCCCATCCCGACTGCGCTTAGCCTTCCCGCGGTGGATGTCAGCCTCCCTACTTCTCATGCAGGCTCTCAGTGCCATACTTGGGGTGACCTAAGGCATAAATTTGGTGTCAGATGCCACGGTGACTGATGTGTCCGCAGCCTGGGGAGGTGTTCACGCACCCCTGTCCTGCGCACAACCTGCTGTGCGGGCAGTGGGGCAGGGCATCCCCAGGACCAATGTTCCTTGGCCTCCCAGGCAGATTTGTCAAGGTGTTGGAGGTTCCTCTGTGACGGCCCAGAGCCGAGACCCTCCAAACTCATCTCACACAAGGGCTACCAACCTCCCAGGAGATGCAAGGAGCTGCTTGCCCCATGCTGGTCCTGACAGCCTCCTGTAAAACCCTCTGGGGCTCATTTTCCACGCCCAGAGATAGCTCCTCCCAGCAGGGCAGTGCAACAACCATTCATTAAATCGAATTAAGCCTGAGCTGGCTGTAGCTGGAGCACTGCCCTCATGCCACCTCCCTGAGCGGTGCCGGTGGGAAGGGACCAGTGAGGGTCTCTGGTCCAGGCCAGGCTGCAGGACCTTGCCCAGCCATAGTTTGGTGTCCAGGGGGATGGAGATCCCTCTGGAGTGAGAACATGTGCCGGGTCTCTAGCACTCATGCAGCTCATGGGGAAAGAAGCAGTGAAGAGAAACGCGTGTGGCAGCCTTTGCCGTACTGAGCGCCAGCTGTAGCACAGGGTATTCCCATTGAGGTCCTGCCGCGATTCCCCTTGGTTGGCCAGCAGTGGGGCAGCAGCTCTGCCATTAGCTTGGCAGCTCATTAGCTTGGCAGCTCGTTAGCTGGGCAGCTCGTTAATTTGGCCTCACAGGTGAAGAGGGGCCCAGCTGGCCAGGGATGCTGAGCTCGGTGCATGCCACAGCGGTCGGTGTTGGTGTGTCCGGGCTGGCATGTGGTTTTGGGGAGGCAGGGTGGCACTCGGGAGGAGACTGGGACCTGCCAGAGGGGCAGCTCCTGGAGTCCTGGCCCTGGTGCCTGCGCATATATTTAACTGTTTGATCTAAAGCAAATGCCAGCGAAGTACCTCCTGCCAATCAGGGCTGCTAGGGGCGGTGTGGATCCCACAGCAGCGTTAGCAAGAGTCCGCGAGCCCACACCGGCATTCGGGCAGGGTGTGCAGTGCCATCCTCCCGCCCTGGCACAGGCTGCCCGGCCACAGGCACAGCTCGTGTGTGCCTGTCACTGCCGGGAGCTGCCAGCAGCCCCGGGGTGCTGCGAGCACCCATTGCCCTGGCTACGCAGGAGCTGCCTGCCGTGGCTGGCTTTGTGCAGGCCCTGGCTGCTCCCAGCCCCATGCAGCCCTGGCACAGTCCTGGCACAGCCTCTCACCCCTCGCCATACAGCCCTGGTGCAGCCTTTCACCCCTTGCCATGCAGCCCTGGCACAGCCTCTCCTTCCCTTGCCATACAGCCCTGGCACAGCCTCTTGCCCCTCGCCATGCAGCCCTGGCACAGCCCTGGCCCAGCCTTTCGCCCCTCACCATACAGCCCTGGCACAGCCTTTCGCCCCTCGCTGGCCAGTGTTACACGAAGATGCTGCCCCAGGGCTGGAGGGGAAGGACTGGGGAATGACCCCTGCCCCCAGCGCTGTCCCCGGGGTGCCCGCAGCTGTGCCACGGCTGTGCCATGGCCATGCCAAGCCTCATCCCCGCGGGGCACGGTGAGGGCCCGTGCAGAGCAGTGCCCGTGGAGAGAGCAGGTTTGCTCCCGCGGTCAGCTGAGCTTGTCCGCCCGGGAAGTTGATCGGGCTTCACCAGGGGCAGCTTAATTAAAGTCTGGGCTCCACACACCATTGCAGCCAAATGAGCAAACAAGCTGCCTGGAGACGTAACCACCGGGCGAGGAAACCGCACAGAGAGTCACCCCTGTGTCCTTCTGCTGAGGAACAGCGTGGCCTTGTTGGCCGTGGGCCAGCATCCCGTGGTGCCTGGTGGCCCCGAGGCACCTGCCCTAGTGCCACCAGCCCCGACACCACTGCCGGCATCACACGTCCTCACAAGGTGCAGGCGCCTGGTGCCAGCAGCATCCCGCGCCAGGCACCTATCCCAGGATGAGCTCCCGTCCTGCTGGAGAGGCGCAGGCTGTGCAACGTCCGCTACCCGCGCACACGTGTCTGTGTACCTTAGGTGTATATCAAAGGTATCGTGGTCTAATTTATGTGCTAACAGCATAATCCCAGTTGTAATATGTAATTTGGTGCATTAAAAGACCTAGTTTCTGAGGGCTGAGAACAATTGTGATCAAGGTCGAGTAACAGGAGGAGGATTTGAAGAGGCAAACGTGGCTGCTATGTGGGACGCGGGGGGTCCTCTCAGCTGTCCCCCAAAAGCCACAGCCTGTGGGGCAATGGGGATGTAGAGGTGGAGTCCAAGGGTGACCAAAAGCATTTCACGAGGCCTTTTTCTTACAGCTCTGAGAGCAACTGGAGTTGGGGTACTGGGAGGGGGGAGCACCTGCCCACAGTGCTAGGGTGCCAGGGGTCCCTGGGCAGCTCCCCAGCACAGCCTGGCACAGATCTGGCACCCTGGGGGCTTGAGGGGCTGCTCAGCAAGGACAGACATTGGTGGACCATTTCCCCGGGGAGATGGTGGCTCTCACAGAATCACAGAATCTTCTCTTAAAGATCCTCTTAAAGGAAGAGACCTCTCAGATCGAGTCCAGCCATTCCCCCAGCACTGCCAGGGCACCACTGACCCCTGGCCCTCAGCACCACATCTCCACGGCTTGGAAACCCCTCCAGCCATGGGGACTCCACCACTGCCCTGCCCAGCCTGGCACAGCCCTTCACAGCCCTTCCCACCAAGAAATTTTTCCTCAGCTCCAACCTCAACCTCCCCTCATGCAACTTGAGGCCGTTTCCTCTTGTCCTGTCTTAGCTCCTCTGGCAGCTGAAGCCAGGACTAGTGGAGGCTGCCGAGCTCAGGGAGCACCGGGCTGGCACTGTGGCCAGGCAAGAGGATCACTGCTGGTCCCTGGCACCCCGTGCTGCCCGGCCCACAGGACAGGGCAGGCAGCCAGCACGGGCAGCGTGCAGGTGGCCTGGGGGTGCATCAGGGCAGGTGGTTGGCACCAGCAGCAGAAACACTTGTGGAGCAAAGACCTTCTGCAGAGAGTGGGGAGGAGACTGTGCTGGGGCTGGGCTGAGCTTTGGCCCTCATCAGCTCCATTGGAGTCCTGCGCACCCTCCCCAGAGAAGGAGGATGCTCTGGCACCAAAGCATCAGAAAGAGACAAATGCTGAGTTTGGTGTAGGCTGGTGATTAGTCTGGAGCATCCCCCTGTGCCCATCTGTCAGGCGCTGCTGTGTGCCTCCTCGCGCTGCCAGGTCCTGTTCCTTCCATGGCACCATGTGTGGGGAGCTGCACGGTGGCCACAGGGGTGGGGTACAGCTCCAGGGTGGAGGTGCATGGAGGTGGTCACAGCATGAAGGACTCGGGGCTTCTGCTGTGCCTGTCTCTGATTTGCACCCATCTGAGAAATCTGCAGAGCTGAGGGGCGCTGCACGTGGCTTGGCATCAGATGGGGCTTCATAGGGGAGGAGATGAGCTGGGACCCAGGAGGAGAGGAGCTGAGATCCTAGGGAGAAGAGGAACTGGATCCTATAGAAGAGATGAGCTGGAACCCAGGGAGGTGAGGAGATCCCAGGGAAGAGATGAGCTAGTATCCAAGGAGAAGAGGAGATGGATCCCTGGTAGGAGAGGAGCTGGGACCCAGGGAGGAGAGGAGATGGATCCAGGGAGGAGAGTCCTGGCTCCTGAAGTACAAGCTCCAGGGGCCAATGAGGGGCCTGGGGGCAGCTTTGGGGGCCGCGTCTCAGGCTCACAGCCCTTCTGCTCTGCTGCAGGAGACATTCGTACCGGACAGGGCAGGACATTGCCAACTGCGGGACCTGCCGGGACTGTGCCTGCATCATCTACAGGTGAGAGCCAGCTCTGGCAGCCGCGCGTTCCTGGCACGCTGTCACTTGGCCTGTACCGGGTCCCTTTACCCCTGTGGGGAGCAGCTCCCGCGCCAGGAGCTGATGGCGGGTTTCACGGACAGCTGCCAGGCTGCAGCTGGAAGGAGCTGCTCTGGTTCCGCGGCAGAGCTTTTATCTTCCCTAAAAGCCATACACTGGGGAGAGCCTCGCTAGTGGCCGCCGGCTGGGCTTGTTTGCGCTGAGTCCCGGCTGCGCCTCGTCGTCCCCATGCCAGCTTTGCACCGACGCTGCAGATGGAGTGCTGGGCATGCAGAGGGTCCCTGCCCCTCGCCGGGCTCCGGCTCTGCAGGGCCTTGGCTCTGCTTCCCCGGCGACAGCTTTGTGTCAGGGCACGGAAGCCCTTTCCTCCGCTGCCCTCTCTCCTCAGAGCCCATTCGGTCTCTGGGAAAGGCGGCTTTGCCGTCCTGGTGCAGGCAGCGACCTGGCGGGGGCCGCTGCTGCGTCCATCCCCTTGTTCTCCGCTGATTTACGCCGCGAGCTCTCCCACTGTAGCTCGCTGTGGACCTCGGTGCTAATTGGGCCTGACGAGCCTGTCTCCACGCAGCATCGAGGTGGGAAGAGATGTCCCATCTCGGGAAGGTGGCTCCCGGTACTCGCCAGGCTCCCGCTGGGCTCTGCTGCTGTGCCCATGATGAGACGAGGCTCTGGTGGGACACGGGGCAGGGCAGCGGGGCCGGCACCGGGTGCCAGGACCCAGGCAGTGCTCCCAGCACTGCTCCTTGGGGATGGCCCGCAGCGGGGAACAGACCCATGACACAGCCTGTGTCCCCTCCCAGGGCCACGCTCCAACGCTGCGCACCCCCACGGTGTCCCGGAGCCCCTCCACAGCGCCGGTGCTGGGGAGCGGGAGTCCCTCCCCACGCTGCCCCCGCTATGGGGCTGACTGCCGTGGCTCACCCTTTGCGCCGGGAATAGCTGGGGACAACCAGGGAGGTGACAGGAGGTGACAAGAAGTGTCACCGTGATGAGCGGGAGCTCACAGGGTGCTCCTCGTGTGCGGGGCGGCTGTGCCGCGTGCAGTCCCGGCACACACGGCAGCCCCTCGCTGATCCGATGGGATGTGGCTGGTGTGAGGAGATGGAGTTGCTTCCATGTGAGGAAGCATCATGGCACGTGGTACTGCAGGGACACCGCAGGGCTCTGGCACTTGCAGGAAGCCTGAGGGCTGGGGGCGAACAGCCCCCCCTTACCTCCCCAGACCCAGGCCACCCTAATTCCTTGCACCACCCACGGTGGCACAGGCAGCAGCACAGCCCTTGCATGCTTGTGCCACTCCGTGGGGTCCCCAGGGATGCGCAGCCCCTCCCCTGGGGCCTCACTGCTAACTAGGGTCCCATGGACCCTGGGCTCGCCCCCCCACATCAGCACCAGTCCTCAGTCACCTCAGTTTGTCCTCATCTAGGGCAAGTGTTTAGAATCACAGAATCATGGAATTGTTTAGGTTGGGAAAGACTTTTAAGCTCATCACATCCAGCTGTTAACCCAGCACCGCCAAGTCCACCACTAAACTAAAAAATTAGAGCAAAGGAGCTCTGGTGAGCCGGTGAAACGGAGGAAAAAGCGCTGTCGAGCCCAGGAGAAAGGCAGAGGCTGTGCCAGCTTGAGGATGGATGAGAAAGAATGGGGGGGGGGGAGGCAGCTGAGGGTGCCTCATCCCAAAAGACCCCCTGCCACCAGGTCAGGGGCTGTTTATGGGTCTGTCCCTCTGGAAGGAGAGATCTCGGGATGTGCCAGCACAGCACCATGCGGTGCCGTGTACTCAGCTGCAGCCCACACTGCTTGGGACGGATCTTGCCCCCACCCCCCCCCAGTTGCAGCCTCTGAAGGTGAGGGTGGTGGGCAGGAGATGTCAGGGGGTGCCAGCAGGATGGGGACCTCGGGCAGTCTGCCCACTGGGAAATGACGGGAGCTCTGGAGAAAACTGCCGGAGAAATGCCCAAGGGGCCGGTGGCCTTGCGCTGCAGGCTCCAGCTCCTGCGCGATGCCCTTCTTCCCACCACATCGGCCACCGCATCGGCCATCACCTCTGCCCACCGCATCGGCCATCGCCTCTGGCCACGGCATCGGCCATCGCGTCCGGCCACTGGCCAGCAGCCACCAAAGCCAGGCTGGACCCCGGCATGCTGCTGTCCCTGTGCAGCAACCTGGGGAGCACAGCAGGGCTGAGCAACCCAGGGACACATCCTGGGGACATGCCAGGAGGCTGAGCTCCCTGGGGACCTGTCCTGGGGATGTTCTTGGGGATGAGCTCCCTGGGGATGTGCCTTAGGAACTTGTGGGAGGCTGAGCTTCCTGGGGACATGTCCTGGCGAGGTCTGAGGGGGCTGAGCTCCCCAGGATGTGCCCTGGGGATGTTCGTGGGGCTGAGCTCCCAGGGACGTGCAGTGGGGCACAGGGGTGGAGGTGGGCACCAGCACACAGAGCTGTGGCAGATGGGAGACCACGGCGGGTGATGCCCTCTCACGCTGTCCCCTCCGCCCGTTCTCCACAGCGTGGAGCACGATTTTCGGCAGCAGGAGGGACGCTTCCAGCAGGTGCTGAGCCATATTGAGGGCGACGCGACCCCGAGCTCCCCAGCAGCAGCGGCGACTGGGCCCATCTTGCCGCCCAGGCAAGAGCCGTTGCCGGTGACGAAGCTGCCGGCGAAGCTGGACACGAAGAAATCCAGGCGCAAATGCTTCTGGTTCCTGTGAGCCCGGGGTGCCCGGCAGGCCGGGGGCAGCGGCACCGACCGACCCAGCACTGACCCCCCACCCACGTCTCCTTCTTCCTCTCCCTCCCTCTGACGGTAGGGTTTGGGTAGCACCAGCTTTTCTACTTTTAACCGTTCCGTTTAATGTATCGATGCCCCTGTGTAAATAAGGCGAGGGGAACAATGGCCGCATTTAATGAGAATTCAATAAATTCCACAGAGACGCTATTTTTGTTACATCCTCTCCCACCTGTGCACTTCTGTTCCGGATGACGATGAGGAGGGGGCTGGCGGCCGTTCCCCTGCTCACCCAGCCCCTCGGGGAGAGCAGCCTGGGACCCTGCTCTGCCTTGGGGCTCCCCAAGAGCCACCCACAGCCCCAGTGCTCCCAGCCTGCCTTGGCTGAAACCAGTGCCCATCCCTGCCCCACAGTGTGCCGTGCCTCAACCACCCACCACTGCTGTGGGACCGTAGTCATAGAGTTATCTAGGTTGTAAGAGACCTTTGAGCTCCTCAAGTCCACCCATTCCCCAGCACTGCCAGGGCTCCACTAACCCACGGCCCTCAGCACCACATCTCCACGGCTTGGAAACCCCTCCAGCCATGGGGACTCCACCACTGCCCTGCCCAGCCTGGCACAGCCCTTCACAGCCCTTCCCACCAAGAAAGTCTTCCTCAGCTCCAACCTCAACCTCCCCTCATGCAACTTGAGGCCGTTGCCTCTTGTCCTGTCACTTGTTCCTTGGGAGAAGAGCTCGACCCCACCTGGCTCCAACCTCCTGGCAGGGAGTTGTGCAGAGCCAGAAGGTCTCCCCTGAGCCTCCTTTGCTCCAGGCTCAACACCCCCAGCTCCCTCAGCCGCTCCTCACCACACTCCTGCTCTAGACCCTTCCCAGCTCCGTTGCCCTTCTCTGGCCACACTCCAGCCCTTCAAGGTCCTTCTTGGAGTGAGGAGTCCAAGACTGACCCCATTCAGACCTTGGTGGCAGCAGAGCTGCTGGAGCAGCCTGGGCTGGGGACTTGTACACCAGGCTGAAAGCAGCTGGACCCGTGGCACAGAATCAGGAACGGCACCGGGAGAGCTGCCAGACAGGGTTTCTGGAGCCCAGCAGCGCCCGTGCGTGGGAAGGAGAGTGATGGGTGGGAGCGAGGTGCAGCCAGAGGACCCCTCCCCTTCTCCCGGTCTGCACAAGGGGTCCTGCCACAGCACCCAGTGTCCCCCGTCCCAGCCCCACAGCAGAGCCCGGCAGCTCCTTCTGCTCCCACTCCCTCCGGCACTGAGTCCCGCAGCCTGGAAACAAAGGCCAAGGGCGAGATGGTGCCAAACGCAGCCCCCCGCATCCCCTGCCTCCGCCACGCAGGAGTCACGCTCCAGCACGGGAGTTTGCCGTGCGCCAGCACAGCCAGGGCCACAGCTGGCGAAGGGGCACTGCCTGGCCACGGGGATGTGCCGGGGGCTGCACCTGCCATCGGCTCAGCCAGGAAAGCCACCACTGTTGGGAAACGTCACTGTGGAGCTGCACTGGCCGAGCGGGCAGGGGAGCAATCCCAGCACCAGGGATGCTCGCAGACCAGGGCAGCCTCATCCACTGGAGAGCACAGGCAGGGCAGTGACACCGCTCCTGTCGTGCCTGCTGGCTTGATGGCCTCAGTGTGGCTAGAGCCCCATTAACAGGAATGAGGAACAGGGCGGCAAACTGGCAGCCTTATCCCTAAAAAGCTCAAGCAAGGGGCCGAGTTGCTGCTCTAGATGCCCACGGCTCTGCCTGGCACAGCACAGCAAGGCATGGCACAGTGCTTCCCCGCTGCTGCACAGCCCCACCACTCGTGCTGGGCTCCCGAATGCCATCAGAACCAGCTCCTCACCCATCCTTGTGACCCAGCGCAGCTTGTCGTGCCCAGGCCTTGCTGCCTGCCCGAGCTCTGGCTCTGTGCCACATCCACCCTGGTGTACCCGGAACCCACGCTGCCGCAGTGCCGTTCCCCTCTGGCATGACCAGACCATTGCCCCCATGCAGCCTCGGCTTAGCAGTGCCCGGACCTGCTCCCTCCCACAAGGTGGGTGTCCCAGCACATGCCCGCCCGGTTCTTGGCATGCAAAATTGTGATGGTTCACCGGGTCCAGTTGCTTTTCTGAAGAATACAGCCCAAACACCTTATCTGCTTCCAAAAGGGGCTTCCAGCCTCACAAACACCCTGCCCACTCCTCCCAATACACCTTCTGCTCCAGACCTGCTCCAGGCACGGCTCCACATCCCTTCTGGGCTTTCTCATGCATCCCGCTATGTTAACCCACAGAATCATGGAATTGTTTTGGTTGGAAGAGACCTTTAAGCTCATGGAGTCCTACCTTCCCTCAGCACTGCCAGGGCACCACTAACCCCTGGCCCTCAGCACCACATCTCCATGGCTTGGAAACCCCTCCAGCCATGGGGACTCCACCACTGCCCTGCCCAGCCTGGCACAGCCCTTCACAGCCCTTCCCACCAAGAAATTCTTCCTCACCTCCAACCTCAACCTCCCCTGGGGCAACTTGAGGCCGTTGCCTCTTGTCCTGTCACTTGTTCCTTGGGAGAAGAGCCTGACCCCACCTGGCTCCAAGCTCCTGGCAGGGAGTTGTGCAGAGCCAGAAGGTCTCCCCTGAGCCTCCTTTGCTCCAGGCTCAACCCCCCCAGCTCCCTCAGCCGCTCCTCACCACACTCCTGCTCTAGACCCTTCCTCAGCTCCGTTGCCCTTCTCTGGCCACGCTCCAGCCCCTCAAGGTCCTTCTTGGAGTGAGGGCCCCAAACCTGACCCCAGGATTCAAGGTACAGCCTCCCCAGTGCCCAGTCCAGGGGGACGACCCCTGCCCTGTCCTTCACTGCCAGCGCCAGCGGCTGGGCACCGGGCCGCAGTGCCAGCTGAGGAGCAGCTCTGGGCACTGTGTCCCAGACCCCTAAATCACTGACACCATTTTGCATCTCCCCTATTGCTCAAACGCAGCCGTGAGAAGTGGCGCGGCCCCCAACGCCCGGTACTGTGGCGGCACTCACCCGCAGGGTGTTCTCCCGGTCCAGGACGATCACCCGCTGATTGACGGTGTGCAGCAGCCGCTCCATGATCAGCTGGATGTGCTTCTTGACCTTCACCTGCAAGGTAAGAGGTGTCATGGTCATGCCCGAGCACCTGATGCCACCTGACGTGGTGCCAGGAGGGAGGGCACAGGTGACAGCACCGTCACCGCAGGAATCACCGCAGTGGCACAGAGCCGGCACGTGGTGCTCAAGCCCCCGTGGGCTCCTGGCACTGGCCATCTGGGCCAGGGTCACAGCACCTCCTGGGCCACGTCTGGCCGGCACCGCTGCAGTTACTGTGGCTTACCAAAAAGAGCAAGGGAGGAGGCTGCAAAGTGTTTGGTTATTCTTGGCAGAGAGCACAGGAGCTGCGACTGAGGACACAAGGTTCCTCAGCACCACACAGTGTCCCATGCAGTGGGGAGGAAGGAGCTCTGCTCCAGCCACAGGAGACTGAGGCCATCAGGCAAGCCCCAGCACCTCTGCAGCTCCAGCCATGAGGGCCCATGGCCATCGGATGAGTCCAAAGACCTCTGCACCTCCAGGCATGGGGCACTGTGGCCTTGCACACCCCTCCCCTGCTGCACTGGGAATGCTGCTGGGCCATCCCCCAGCCCTGATGCCCCCGAGAGCCGTGAGACCTCTTTCGCTCCTCACCCACACAAGGAGCTGGAACAGCCCAACCCCACGAGCTGGTGCTCCATGAAGCACCGAGGCCACAGGGGCCAGGGTGAAGGTCTAGGCACAGCCACCCCCACCTCAGGGTGAGACAAGGGGCTCTGGGGGCTTACAGCAAGCCCAGAGCCACGCAGACCCCCTGGCACCTCCTGGGCCTGGCCCAGCCCTGCGCTGGCCCCAGGTGACCATACGGGGATTGTCACCACAGCGAGGTGCAGACAAGCTCTTCCCAAGCCCCAGGAGCCGGAGCCCACCAAAGGAGCACTCACCAGCTCTGCGTTCCCGCGCTCCTTGTGCCGTCCAGTGCCGGGCTGCGCTCGCAGCTCCTCCGCTTTCTGCAACAAACAGCGTCCCGGCAAGTCAGGCTGATGCCCAGCAGGGACAGCCCCATCCCACCAGAGGCCATCCCGGGACCAGTCGTGTTTGGCACCCACAGCAGGATGGTGCCTGGTTGGACACCCAGCCCACTCAGCCCAGAGCTGCAGCTGGACTGGTCTTTACCGGGATTTCTTGCTCTGGTGCCCCACAGCAGCGAGATGGGGGCATGTGGGGCTCCCCACCACCAAGGTATGGTCAGCTCTTTGCTGCAGGACTCTAGGCTGGACCCCCCATGCCATGGGGCTCTGGCTTGTGTTCAGAACCGCAGAAATCATGGAATTGTTTTGGTTGGAAGAGATCTTTAAGCTCATGGAGCCCAAGTGTTCCCCAGCACTGCCAGGTCACCACTAACCCATGGCCCTCAGCACCACATCTCCACGGCTTGGAAACCCCTCCAGCCATGGAGACTCCACCACTGCCCTGCCCAGCCTGGCACAGCCCTTCACAGCCCTTCCCACCAAGAAATTCTTCCTCAGCTCCAACCTCAACCTCCCCTCATGCAACTTGAGGCTGGTTCCTCTTGTCCTGTCACTTGTTCCTTGGGAGAAGAGCCCAACCCCACCTGGCTCCAAGCTCCTGTCAGGGAGTTGTGCAGAGCCAGAAGGTCTCCCCTGAGCCTCCTTTGCTCCAGGCTCAACACCCCCAGCTCCCTCAGCCGCTCCTCACCACACTCCTGCTCTAGACCCTTCCCCATCTCTGTTGCCCTTCTCTGGCCACACTCCAGCCTCTCAAGGTCCTTCTGGGAGTGAGGGGCCCAAACCTGACCTCAGGATTTGTGGGGTGACCACCACTGCTAATCTTGGAGCAGCTGCCTCCTCCCCTGCCCTCCCGCTCCTCCCAGGTCTGCAGAGCAGGGCAGCGAGCAGCACAGCCGGCCGGGCACCCCTCACCCTTGGGCCGGTCCTGTCCCTGAGCTCAGAGGCCCCTTCCCACTTACAGGGACTGGTGGGAACTTGCCACAGACCAGCTGAGGTGGAAATCAAAAGAGTTTTATCCCCATCATGGTAGGTTCCCCTGGAACGGTGGGCACCAACAGCCCCCTTCGACTTCAGGTGACTACGATCAGTCCCAGCCACATCATGGCCAGTAATTTGTGCTTAACCCCACTGCAGTGGGTTTAGGCAGGTCACTCCCCAGGTGATTGCTGGGGAGTGAGCAGGAGGCAGCCGAGGAGACGGGATTTACCTTCTGGGCCTTGTACAGCACCTCCAGGATGTTGCTGAGCAGCTCAATGCAGGCGGCTTCCTCCTCGCCCTTCCCGATCAGCTCCCGCAGGGTGGGCACCGCGGTCTGCAGCAGCAGCTCCCGGCACTCTGCGGGCACAGGGGGCACGGGGCTGGTGGGGGCCGGCACAGACAGGCCAGAAAGCAACCAACAGGGTGGACGGGGCCAGCACAAAGCCTGGTCCCACTCGCGCAGAGCTGCCACCTTCCCCCTCGGATGGAGCAGGGCTTTGGGAGAACACTAAACCCTGTGAGGAGGCTCCAAGGCAGGGAGCCCATCGCACCCTGTCACACAGCGCTGCTGAAGCAAAGGAAAACGAACCAGAAAAGCCTTGTCTGAACCCCTCCTGCTTCAGCTTCCACCAACAGACTGTGTTCTGCTGCTCTGCTCTGCTCAAGGTGCTGCGGGTTTCACAGATGGGCACTCTCTAAAGTGGACACTCTCTGGACCAACCAGAGTCTCTGGCGCTGAATGATGGAAACCTGCTGCTCTTCCCACCACCACTCTGCTGCTCTTCCCACCACCACTCTGCTGCTCTTCCCACCACCACCTTGCTGCTCTTCCCACCACCACCACCCTGCGGCTCTGGCCAGGCCAGTGCTGGTGGCACCGCGCTGCCACGGCTGCGCGGCGCTGGCTGGCACTGCGATGAATCACAGAATCACAGAATCGTTATGGTTGGAAAGGACCTCCAGGGTCATCAAGTCCAACCTTTGTCCTAGCATCTCTCTAATCACTACACCACATCCTCAAGCACCACATCTAAGGCATCTATGGCACCTCTAAGGAGGACCCAGGGGAAGGAACACGGCAGGAAACACTTCTTCCATCATTTTCTGGCTGGCACGACTGTCCGCTTATTGGGGGGAACTGGGGAGTGGGGGGTGGCTGGCTGCAGGGGCCAGGGGAACTTGGGGCAGGATGCAGGGAGGGATGCAGGGAAGGATCCAGGGAGGGATGCAGGAGGGGATGCGAGGAAGGATGGAGGGAGGGATACATGGGAGGATGCAGAGGAGGATGGTGGGAGGGATGCAGGAAAGGATGCGGCAAGGCATGCCAGGAGCCCTCACAGGATCATGGCAGCCCAGAGCAGGGCTGGAGCACACAGCAGGACGTGACCTCAATGCCAAGTTAGACATGTTCTTGCTGCCCCCTCTCAAAGTCTCCACGGGCAGAGACACAAATGGTTCCTGCTGCCCGTGGCTGAGCTGCTCCCATGAGCCTCCCACTGCGGCTGAAGCCCAGTGCTCCTGCTCAGCTCCCCAGGGCAGCTCACTCCCCTGCTCTCTGGTGATGCCATGAGAACATTCAGAAACTCATTGCATCTCCCCTATGCTCCTGCCCCGAGCCCTCAGCTGCTCCTTCCCAACCCTGTCTTCATAGCTCTGCTTCTCCCACTGCCTTCTTCTGGGCTCTCTCCAGGTTAGACACAAGCTTCTGCTCATGGCAGCAAGTGCAGCCGAGGCCTCGGTGGTGCCGAGAGATCCCCAAGCACGCCCGCTCCCCCGGCCAAGCCCCCCCTCAGCACTGCCATTGCCCTGTACTCCACCAGGACTGCCTTCACATGATTGCTTCGAATTTAAACAGAATCTCTATCTTTCAAAACCTTTTCTCCAACTTGCTGAGATGACTTTAAACGCTGAGTCCATCCTCCAGTGTGACTCCAGCTACTCCTCCTTGCAGGGCACAATTTACCCAGCCTACCCTTTTTGCCATCACCCGGATCACTCCTAAGAACACCAGCCAGCAGTGGAGCCAGGGCTGGCCTGGGGACCCTGCCCAGAGCATCCTTCCCGCCTGGCAGCAGGACACGACTGCTGAACCCTCGGCACACTGACGGCACGTTGCTCTGGCTACTCTGGATTTCCCTCTGAAGGCAGGCAGCGTTTTGGACAGTGGGAGAGGTGCACCCCAGCACCAGGAGAGCTTCACCCCAGCACCAGGACAGCTTCACCCCAGCACCAAGACAGCTTCATCCCAACACCAGGAGAGCCTCATCCCAACACCAGGAGAGCCTCACCCCAACACCAGGACAGCTTCATCCCAACACCAGGAGAGCCTCACCCCAACACCAGGACAGCTTCATCCCAACACCAGGAGAGCCTCACCCCAACACCAGGACAGCTTCATCCCAACACCAGGAGGGGTTTGCTCACACCACAGGAGAGGTTCACCCCCACAGCACCTGCCACACTGCGGTGAGGGGCTGGGCCATGCTTGGCTCCAGCACAGGCTCCAGGGAATTGCCCCTCTCTGCAGAGCCGCCCCAGGCACAGGCGCTGCCTCGGGGGCAGAGGAGGGGTCCCTGCGCAGGGTCTCGTCCCTTCCCTGTGCCACGGCCCCCAAGGAGAGCTCCGCGAGGGCAGTGCCGCCAGGACCCCTGTGCCCCTTCTCACCGTAGGACAGGAAGACTTTGCTGTTGACAATGTCAGTCAGGGACTGCAGCTTCTGTTTCAGCAGGCGCTGGGGCAGCAGGTTCCCGATGAAGTCCCGCAGCAAGGCCCTGGGATTCAAGGAGCAGTAAATCTGGGGCTCAAGGAGCCCCGCTTGGTTTGCTGCTGAGCTCCTGCAGAAGCCAAACGCAGCAGTGGGGGCTTGGGGACCACCTGCCCGCATGTTTTAGTCAGGACAGGGCTTGCTGGGGGGGCAGAGCTGTGTGGGGAGGTGCAGGATGGTCCCACCACACAAAGCCATGAGGTACCACCACAAACGGCCCCGGCCAGGGCTGCGTGTTTCCAGGCTCAGCCCCTGCCTGAAGCACAGACTACAGTGAAAACTAAGTGAAACCTGCCTGGTTTGGGGCTAGGAAGGGGGTAAGGAGGCAAGTCCCGGGTGTCGGGAACCCCAGACACCTCTGCCCCCCTTGCCCTGGGTGTCAGCTCTGGGATGGGGCATCCCTGTGGGAAGGGAGCAGGGGGAGGCGGTTGTGGCAGGCACTGAGCACATCACAGAGCAGGGCTGGGGGTGACAGGGACCCTACCCCAGCACAGAGGAGTCAAAGATCCCAAGCACGTCCTCGAGGATGGAGGGCAGGTACTTCAGGGCCGCTCCCTGCAAAGAGATGGGAGAGTTGCCTGCACCGGCCCTGCTTTGCCGTGCACCCGCTGGGCAGGACAGAGGGACGGATGGATGGATGGACGGACGGATGGATGGATGGACAGACACTGTGCAGGCACGGCTCTGACCCCCGGCCCCTCCTTCCTCCCCAAGGCTGTGGGTGCTGAGCGAGCGCTGTCCTCGTTCTGCCCCTGCCCTCATTAAGGCAGCACCACACTCAGCAGGAGCCTCACCGGGAGGCTGAGGGTGGGGGACACGTGGCTGTTGGGTTTTTGGAGCAGCAAACACACTGACCACAAATCATCCTGCATTACAATCTACTTCGATATGCCTAGGACGTGACTAAGTCGCATGAATGACTTGCTGAGTTGTGCTTGTCTGTGCCTTGGCCGGCACAGCTGGTCCCTCGGGCTTCCCTGGGCTCCAAACTGTGCCGGGAGCAGCAAGGGAACCCTCCAGCCTCGGGGTGCCACCGGGTGCCTGAGATGGGTCTGCACAGTTCTGCAGGTCAGCATCAGTCCCAGGAGGTTTGATGGCTGCAGACCCACACGGGGCCGGCTGCGATGTGACTCAGCTCCAGGAATTTTTGCCCAGCAGTTTCAGCATCGAGTCCATGATCTCCCCCTGAGTCACGGCAGAGTTTGAGGGATCGGTGCCTACTGGAAATTCTCCTGGTTTTAAAATGTGCCTGGGGAAGTTCACCTTCGACATATCCCCTGGAGCACAGTGAATACGGAGGGCACCAGCTGAGCAATCCCTGGAGGGGTCTTCCTGGGAGCAGCAGGAACAACCTCTCGGCTCAGCTCTGACCCCTCATCACGGCAGTATCGGGTGGGAGGCCCTCGGCTCGAGCCAGGATAGCTCTGTGGGGACCTGGGGATGAGATCCAAAACTCCACCCCAGAGCACGGAGCCAGCTCCAGCGCTGGTGGTTGCCTGTCGTGCCTCTGGTGCCATAGCTCAGGTTCCTGGTGGCTGGCCAGGCTCTGTCTGCCCGTGCACTGAGCGATGCTCCAGCAGCACCTTCCCCCTCTGGGTTTGCAAAACCTGTGATCAAGTTCTCCACTGACTTCTCGTAGCTGACTGCAGTACTCTTAATTCCCACCAGAGAACCAGACCCTGGGTCATTTCTGCAGCTCTTGCACACCCCCCTCCTATTCTCAGGCACCTTGTTCCAACCGCGGGCAGCAAGGCTGGGCACAACACCCTCCAACAGCCGTGCTGGCTTCCTGTGCCCTCCAGATATTTCCTCATTGCCTATAAATCATAGAATAGAATCATAGAATCATAGAACCGGAGAACGTGTTGGGTTGGAAGGGACCTCCAAAGGCCATCTAGTCCAACCCCCCTACAATAAGCAGGGACATCTCTAACTAGGTCAGGTTGCTCAGAGCCCCATCAAGCCTGACCTTGAATGTCTCCAGGGATGGGCCCTCTCTGGGCAACCTGTTCCAGTGATCAATCACCCTTATATCAAAGAACATTTTCCTAATGTCCAGCCTAAATCTACCCTTTTCTAGCTTAAAACCATTACCCCTCATCCTGTCGCTACAGACCCTCAAGAACAGATCTTCCCCCACCTTCCTGTAGGTCCCTTTCAGGTTTTGGAAGGTCGCTCTAAGGTCCCCCCAGAGACTTCTCTTCAGGCTGAACAGCACCAACTCTCTCAGCCTGTCTTCACAGGAGAGCTGCTCCAGATCATTTTCGTGGGTCTCTTCTGGACATGCTCCAACAGGTCCACCTCCTTCTTGTGCTGGGGGCTCCAGGGATCGACTTCTTTGCAATGCCACCACGCCCAGCATCGCTGTTGACTGCTCGCTGCCGGCAGCTCCCGGCTCTGAGCCACAGCCCTGTCCCCGTCTCCTCTCTGCCCAAAACCCTGGGGCAGGAGCAGAGGCTCTCACACCCTGCGGCCACCCGGGCTCCTGCACCGGCAACCGTGTTGGGAATTGGCAACAGAGATGTCTGAGCTGGGAGACGATTCCCTGGGACACGCAGGGACATCTCGAGAGCCAGTTTCCTGGGACCGAAGAGACATGCCCATCCCCACACGACGGTTCTCCATTTGCAATGTTTTTTTCTTAGAAGGGAGAAGATGTATGTTAAGGAGATTAAAAGCCGTTATTCTAACAAACTGCCGCGGTGCTGGTTTTAAATCAGGACACTCTGTCGAGCCAAGGTTGTTATGTCACTTATCTCAGCCAGTCACATTTGTAACTTCAATAAAGGTACAGCTGAATTTGATCTCTTTTTATTAAACCCTGTGCTTAGTAAAGCTGGGCTGATTAACGCTAATTGCACCCCTCCCTTTCACTCGGAACGCGTTGCCCCCTCTCCGTGCCTGGGCCAGGAGCGACAGGTGGCCTCTTTGGTCTGCAGTTAGCGAGGTCATCTGAGTCCTCTTTGGGAAAACAGGATTTTTCCTGCTCTTCCTGGACTTTTCCAGTGTTTTCCAGACTTTTCCAGGACTTCTTAAACATCAGCATCCATGTCTTAGAAAGGATTTCCTCCAGGATCTGATTCTGACTTCTACTGTAGCCACTGAGGTAACTGCCCAGCCTTGCAGAACCGGAGATGTCCTTCTCCCACCCCTGAGGACCAGCCCCTTCTGCTGATGTCTCGTGGCCAGAGTGTGCCAGCCTAGCCGCAACATGCAGGTCCTGTCTGATCTCCCCGTGGCAGCAGCGCGGCCATGCTTTGGAGCCAGCGGCCCAGTCCGTGCCGTCACTGGTGATGCTCTGGAGGCACTGGTGGAGCTGGAGGACAGACTGGGGGCACCCACCCTCCAGATCTGGTGGGAGCGGGCAGGGAGATGCCCAGTGCAGAGCTCTGCAAACCCGGCAGCAGCGGCAGCACCAGGGCCAATTCCCAAACCTTATCTCCAGCTCCCTACAGGCTGCTCCCACCAGGTCCTCACCCCAAAGCAAGGGGTCACAGAATCATAGAATCATCTAGGTTGGAAAAGGCCTCTAGGATCATGAAGTCCAACCTTCACCCCAGCACCTCCCTGACGCCTAGACCATGTCCCAGAGCACCACATCTACATGTTTTTTGAGCACCTCCAGGGAGGGTGACTCCACCACTGCCCTGGGCAGCCTGTTCCAGTGCCTGACCACTCTTTCAGTAAATAATTTCTTCCTGATAGCCAATTTAAACCTCCTCTGGCACAACTTGAGTCTATCACCTCTTTTCCTGTCACTTGTTCCTTGGGAGAAGAAACCAACACCAGCCTCATCACAGCCTCCTTTTAGGTAGTTGTAGAGAGCAATGAGGCCTCCTCTGAGCCTCCTTTGCTCCACGCTCAACACCCCCAGGTCCCTCAGCCACTCCTCACCACACTCCTGCTCTAGACCCCTCACCAGCCTTGTTGCCCTTCTTTGGCCATGCTCCAGCACCTCAAGGTCCTTCTTATCCTGTGGTGCCCAAAACTGGACACAGTGCTCAAGGTGCAGTCTCACGAGTGCCCAGTCCAGGGGCACCATCACCTCCCTACTCCTGCTGGTCACACCGTTTCTGATACAGGCCAGGATGCTTTTGGCCTTCTTGGCCACCTGGGCACACACTGGCTCATCTCCAGCTAGCTGTCCACAAACCCTGCCAGGTTCTTTCACACCAGGCACTTTCCAGCCGCTCTGCCCCAGCCTGGAACATTCAGGGGGTGGTTGTGACCCAAGGGGTCCTGCCCTGCAGCCATGGGATGGTACATGAGGAGATGCCAGCTTCCAGTCTGCTTTTTAACCACACCATCCATCCCACCACAGAACAGAGCTGAGCCCCCCCAGCACTGTCCCCGCTGCCGTACCTGTGAGAGCAGCGTGGGACCCTCCAGTGGAGACTTCATCAGCTGGTTGAGGGAGAGGAAGAACTGCTGCAGTGAGCACTGGAACTCAGCCATCTCCTTCCCCTCATAGAGCCTGCAAAAGCCAGAGTCATCACATCACCAACACAACCACCCACACAACCACCCACACAACCACCACTGCAATCACAGCCACACCACTCATCTTCCCCGACACCAGCTGCGCAGGACCCCTCTGCTCAGGCATTGCCAGAAATCCCAATTAGTTATGTTCCTCAGTGACCGTTTTCCATAGCCAAGTCCAACAGGGAGCCCCGGCACAGCCACTGGGCCAGCATGGCCACTGTCCCAGTACCACCACTGCACTGGCACGGCCACCACTCTGGCATGGCCATTGTCCATGATTCTTAGACCAAAGCCTCTCCAGGGAGGTTCGCTCCTTCCCAGTAGTGCAGGGACCCTCCTGCGCCCTCCAGCCTGGACACAACCTGTCCTAGAACACAACGAGCGTGTGGGGAACCTCAGCCATGAGATGTGCAAAGCTGCAGGAGAGCTTCCGAGCTGCTCATCAAACACCTCCTCATGAGAACAGAGTCACCGCAGTAACTCCTCGTGAAAGCGGGTTGTGTTTGAAGTAGTCCACCCCATCCATGGACACAGCGAAGGAAGCCACGAGCGCTGCTGGGGATGACACGCAGGTACCAATGGGAAAAATGGGGTTTGATAAAACATTGATCATAGAATGGTTTGGGTTGGAAGGGACCTCAAAGACCGTGCAGTTCCAACCCCCGGCCATGGGCAGAGACACCTCCCAGGCCATGGGGACAGACGCGTCTTCCAGCCTGACCGACCTGCTGCGCACCAACCGCGCTGCCGCAAGCAGAACGAGTTTGGTTTTAATTGTGTCCTGGTTTCTAATTGTGTTTTGGTTTCCGACTGCGTGCGCAGCAGCAGAACAAACCAGATCTGTCATTTTGTGCTCACCGGCTCTATGCTGAGCTGAGTTCCTGTAAAAGCCCTGCTGCTCTGCTGTACAAAGTCACACTTGGAGAGCTCTCTGTTCCAACTCGTCTTGCCGCTCCGGGAAGCACACCCGAGGGCACGCCGGACACGCCGCGGTTTGGCCACAGGAACGGCCCCTTGATCTGCGGTGGGTGCGGAGCAATGAGGCCAGAGCGAGTGGCCCTGGCTCCCCTGCGCTGTGGGAGGGGGCCCAGGACCCTGGCAGGCAGTGAGCCCCGGGGTCAGGAAAGCTTCACGCCCTCAGTGACGGCCAGAAAGCAGAAGCAGCTGAGGAACCATCAGGGAGGAAGCAGCGACCACATTGTCAAGCCCCAGCCCCCTCTCCAAGGTGGTGGAGACACGCAGGGACCAGGGGAGGCTCTGAGGGGACATGGGGGTCCCATGGCGGGGGACGGGAGGTCTCCAACATCAGGAAGGGTGCAGGGGGCTGGAGGAGCTACACTGGTCCTAGCCTGCCCCAGCACAGTGCTTGGAGTCCTGAAGGGGACCATGACCCAAGACATGGCACAGCAGAGTGAGGGCTGGGGCACGTTTCCACAGAATCATAGAATCATGGAAACGTTTTGGTTGAAGGTGACCTTGGAGATCATCAAGCCCAAGTGTTCCCCCAGCACTGCCAGGGCACCACTAACCCATGTCCCTCGGCACCACGTCTCCACGGCTTGGAAACCCCTCCAGCCATGGGGACTCCACCACTGCCCTGCCCAGCCTGGCACAGCCCTTCACAGCCCTTCCCACCAAGAAATTCTTCCTCAGCTCCAACCTCAACCTCCCCTGGGGCAACTTGGAGGCTGCTTCCTCTTGTCCTGTTACTGTTCCTTGGGAGAAGAGACCAGGAAAGCCCATTTCAGGCACAGAGCTGGTGCCAGGATCTGACCCCTTCACATCCTGCTGGCTCCCACACCTCTGTCCGAATCAGGGAGCCCTTTCCCCATGCAGCAGCCATGGAGCTGCTGAAGGGGCTCAAGCGATGAAGCTCCTGCCCCACATGGACCAGGCCCCGCTTCGATCATCCCTGCAGGAACCTGGGATCCCTGTGCGAGCTACTTGAGCTGCTGATTCCAGCCGCAGCACAACACATAATCAAATAGATGCAGCAATCTGCAGTAACTTATTATAATTACAATCTAATTTCTTTAAATTATAGACAGTGTACAAATTGTAGCACTGTTTAAAGTATTTAGAAGATCTGAGGAGCCCATGTTATTGCTCTGTCAAGATCACCGAGATAAAGGGAAGATGAATAAAACCACTAAATGTCTTCAGGGATGTCTTCATTCCAATGCAAACTAATTCACAGGCCTGTTTGCAAATGCTCCATGTAATTAATTTTCCCTGCCAGGAGTTCTACAGGCTGGGGAATTTGCTCTGTATTTTCGTATACAACAAGGAGGTGGATACTTCAAATGCTGGAGAACCCCAAAGCCCTGGAGGAGCTGCCTGGCCACGAATGAGACCCTGGGAGGGGCTGGCAAGTGAGAGCAATGAGGAATGACAGGACAGAGCGATGAGGAAGTACAGAGCGATAAGGACAGACAGACCTGGCACTTGGCAGCGTGAGCTACACGGGGGACACCAGCAGACAGCAACACAAGCTGATGAAGACAAAGTGGGGGCAATGTGAGGTCCGAGAGTCTCCAGAGAGGACAAGACCCCAGCACAATGGGCCATGGAGCACCGCCGGGGACACCAACACATGTCCCAGCACCTCTGTGTGGTGCCCAGGATGTGGGGTGGGTGGAGGTGGCAGACTCCAGGGTCCTGCTTTGCCCCCCAGAACGCAGCCACTGGCTGGACCACGGGCCCGTGGCACCGGGCAACCATCTTGCTCCCGCAGCACAGGCTGGCGATGCTGCAGGCGGGGGGACCTTGCCTCCCACACTCCCTGGGACACTTCAGCTTTTGGTGCCACATACTTGGAATGAAAGAGGAACAGAACTTGCTTTTTCTGGTAACTCTGACCGGTTGTGGTTTCAGTTTCCCACCTCAGCCCAGGAGCATGGCTGGGCTCACCCGTGCCTGCCTGGCAGAGCCTTGTTTGTCCCACCACACATATTAGGACAGGAACCTCACGCTCCCAGAGAACAGATGAAACTAGGTCCTGGGAGGATGCTGGAGGTACCCAGGGGGGTACTTCGACCTTACCCACAAGGAGCCATGGAAGTCCCCAGCCCCTTACACTGCTTATCACAGGGTCACAGAAGGGTTTGGGTGGGAAGGGTCCCTCAAAGACCATCTTGCTCCAACCCTCCTGCTATAGGCCAGGACACCTCTCACTAGACCAAGTTGCTCAAAGCCCCATCCAAGCTGGCCTTCAAAACGTACAGGGATGGTGCACCCAAAACCACTCTGGACAATCTGTTCCAGTGCCTCACCACCCTCTCAGTGAAGGGCAACATCTAATCTAAATTTATGATCCTTCAGTTGAAAGCCATTGCCTCTCACCCTATTGTTACTTGACCTTGGAAAAAGTCACAGAATCGTTTTGCTTGGAAGAGACCTTTAAGCTCATGGAGTCCAACAGTTCCCCCAGCACGGCCAGGGCACCACTAACCCCTGGCCCTCAGCACCACATCTCCACGGCTTGGAAACCCCTCCAGCCATGGGGACTCCACCACTGCCCTGCCCAGCCTGGCACAGCCCTTCACAGCCCTTCCCACCAAGAAAGTCTTCCTCAGCTCCAACCTCAACCTCCCCTCATGCAACTTGAGGCCGTTTCCTCTTGTCCTGTCACTTGTTCCTTGGGAGAAGAGATGGACCAAAAGCTGATCTTGGCAGCACCCCACACCGAGGGTCTCCATTGGCACAGGCCAGGAGGAGCCAGCAGCATTGGCCTGAGGACGGCAAACCACGGCTTGCCCCGTGCTAACATATGTATGTTCCTCACCCATGCCAACGCGCTTTGCAGAAGTTGAGAAATGCTGCTTATCACCGAAGATTGGTTTGTGCAACCATGTCCCTCCTGCCACAGCCCCTCACCCTGCAGGAGCTCTCCCACCCAAAGACGGACAGTTCTGCCCAGCCCCCACGCCAAACCATGACCACAGCAGCAACCGGGGGACGGCGTGGAGCAAAAACTGCCGGAAACCTCAGAGAGAGGAAGCGCGGTGGTGGAGGAGTCTGGCCGGGGACCAGACCAGGGTTGTTCAGCCTGGAGAAGAGAAGGCTCTGGGGAGACCTTCTGGTGGCCTTGCAGGACTTCAAGGGGACCTACAGGAAAGCTGGGGACAGAGTTTTCAGTAGGGCCTGTTAGGACGGGACAAGGGGGGATGGTTTGAAACTAAAAGAGGGAGATTTAGACTAGAGAGAAGGATGGAATTGTTGCTGCTGAGGGTGGTGAGAGCCTGGCCCAGGTTGCCCAGAGAGGTGGTGGCTGCCCCATCCCTGGCACCATTGCAGGTGAGGTTGGCCGGGGCTCTGAGCAACCTGCTCTAGTTGCAGATGTCCCTGCTCCCTGCAGGGGGTTGGACAAGATGACCTTGAAGGTCCCTTGCCACTCAAGCCAGTCTATGATTCTATGAGCCATGGGTGGACTCCTGGGTGACACATTGCACCCGAGCAGCCACCACCAGCACCAGCACCAGGCAGGTCCAGGTCCCAGGGCCACATCCCCAGGACTGATGGTTGGCACTGACACTGCCCCACGCCACAGGGACCCTCATGAGACCTTTCCCTTCCCCCCTCCCACAGACCCCATGGCCAGGGGCCGACGCTCCTACGGCACTGCCAACACGCGGCACTGGTGTGGGGCCCTGGCAGAGTGCGGCACCTGGCACAGTGGAAACGACCACCGGTACTCACTGGGCATAGAGGTGCCGGGAGCGGACAATGAACTTGAAGACGTACTCCAAGGCCTTGAAGGTGCGCAGGAGTGGCTCACAGGGCTCTCCCTGGCACGCGAGGTCCACGTACTGCGTCAGCACCGAGATCAGCTTCCTGCGGGACGGGGACGAGCGTGGCCAGGGTTTGGCGAGTGTCCTGGCCTTGGCCAAGCAGCCTTTGGGGCAGCCACCAAGCCACAGCTCATCTCCTGCCAGTGCTCCCCGTGCTCTGTCCCCATCCCAGAGATGCCCCTATCCCAGCCCCATCCCTCCCCATGTCCCGATCCCAGCCCCATCCCTCCCCACGTCCCCATCCCAGCCCCGTCCCTCCCTGTGTCCCGGTCCCGGCCCGTGCCCACCGTGGCTGCCGGGTACTCACTTGTAGGCGAGCGTGGCACTGAAGTGCTGGCGGATATAGGCCTCCAGGACAGTGTTGAAATGCTGGAACTTTCTGTCGGCCACCAGCCCCACGATGAAAACCTGGGGGGAGTGGGCAGCGGGAGCGGCTCAGTGCAGGCAGCAGGATGCCTGGGGACAGCCAGATGCCTGCAGCCATGGCCAGAGTGGCATTGACCCCTGTAGGGGTTTCTGGGGCCACCAGAGCCCCTGCCCAGCCCGCCAGGATGGGCAGTTCTGAGCTGGAAAGCCTGAAATGAGCCCCAAGCCCAGTGGCTGCAGGACTCTTCATGGGCAGCTCACACTGAGCTTGCACCGTCACTGACCACAGGTCACAGAATCACAGAATCGTTATGGACCTCCAGGGTCATCAAGTCCAACCTTTCTCCTAGCATCTCTCTAACCACTACACCATATCCTCAAGCGCCGCATCTATTCATTCTTTAAACACCTCCAGGGATGGTGACTCCACCACCTCTCTGGGCAGCCTGTTCCAGTGCCTAACTACCCTCTCAGTGAATAATTTCTTCCTAATATCCAATCTAAACCTCCCCTGAGGCAACTTGAGGCCATTTCCCCTCGTCCTATCATTACTAATTTGAGAGAAGAGACCAACACCAGCCTCGCTACAACCTCCTTTTAGGTAGTTGTAGAGGGCAATGAGGTCTCCTCTCAGTCTCCTCTTCTCTAGACTAAACAAACCCAGTTCCTTCAATCGCTCTTCATAGGGCATGCTCTCCAGCCCTTTCACCAGCTTCGTTGCCCTTCTCTGTACCCGCTCCAGCACCTCAATGTCCTTCTTGTACTGTGGTGACCAAAACTGGACATAGTACTCAAGGTGCAGTCTCAAGTACTCAAGGTGTGGTCTCAGGTCCAGGAGAGCCACCCCAACCCTCCCCTGGCCCTGTCACTGGGGTCACTCTTGTCTCGGTGCAGGAGAAATGCCTCTGAGTCATTGCTGGATCTGTCCCTGGGGGAACCGTTTCCCCGCAGAGCCACAGCCCTGCCCTGTGCCAGGTTGGCTGGGCTCCACCAACCCGAGGCACCGCAGTGGAGCTGGAGGCACCATCCAGCCCTGAGCATGCTGGTGACCCCATCCCAAACCCGCCCTGGTCTGACCTGGGCCCATCCTGCACTGCTTGGTGGGCTCAGCCCCACGCTCAGCCCCGCTTACCAGGGCGTCAAAGATGAGCGTGTCATAGACATCCGTGTCTGAATTCTCCATCATGATGGAAAACAAGGCATCCAACGTGTCCTGGAGGAACTGGGCAAGACAAGAGGACTGTGAGGGCTCGAACTATACCTCCCAGCACCGTCCCGGACCCACCTCGAAGTGTGGGAGCGATCAGTGCCCACAGAGCTCCTGTGCCCATCCTCAGCCCTTCTCGGACCGGGGCGTCCGGCCCTTTGGCAGAACATGACTCCCTGGGCAGGGAGCCCAACGCCGCCCCTTCTTGCCCACCTGCTTGTCCCAGTGGGGCTACTGGGGCCAATGGGGCAATCACCCAGGCAGAGGCAGCATCGCTCCCGGAGGAGCATGCAGGGTGCTCCCAGGGCACCCAGTCCAGCCCCATCCCTGGGAGCTTTCACCTCCCTCTGCCCCCCGGGAGCAGTCATGAGGCTGGAGACATGAGCGTGGGAGGAAGGAAGGGAGTAGGGGGGGGAAGGTCCCGGCTGTACCTTGATGACCTCCCCTCCGTCCACGTTCATCAGCTTCTGGAGGTTCCCAGCGAGGAGGCTGGGCTTGGAGCGCCACTTCAGCAGCCCCAGCAGGTTGACTGGGGGGGAGGAAGAGGAGGGGCAGCACCACCTTCTCCTGCTGCCAGACCCCCCCCAGCTCTCCCATCCCTTTCCAGCCTGGAAACTTTTCTCTTTCCCCAGCCTGCAACGTTCATGGGGTTGTCGTGACCCATGTTGGTTAAGGAAGGAGGACATGGCAGGTCCTGTTCCCTACCATGGGGACAAACGTCTCTGCTGTAGCAGAGCCCAGCCTTCCCCCCTCCCCGGCACAGCCTCCTGGTGCTGCCACAGCAGCCCTGGCACCACGTCCCACAGCGCTGGCACATGCCGGCAGATGGCAGCTGGAGAGAGGAGCCATCTGGAGGGTGGAAATGCACTGGTGGGCCAAGGACACGACCCCACCGGCACCCCCACAGACAGCCAGGACTCACCGTTCTGGGTCAGCTTCGTGGAGCAGACAAGCGTCGAGATTTGGAAGCTGTCCCGGGCCGACACGGTCAAGCCTGACGTGCCACCACTCACGCGGAACGAGCAGCCAGAGAGGAGCTTTGGCTCCGAGAAGCTTCTCGTGGAGGGCAGGCTCAGGTACGCGCTGGCGTCCTCCAGCCTCCTGCTGTCCCCCTGCAAGGCAGAGCACAGCTCACACTGGGCAGCCCGGGCACAGGGCTGGCCGGGGGCTCACTGTGACCCCACGGCAAGTCCCCTGCATGGGGACTTGGCTATGTTTGCTTGTTCAACATCTCCATCAGTGACCCAGATGAAGGGACAGAGTGAACTCTCAGCCAGTTTGCTGATGATCCAAAACTGGGAGCAGTGGGTGACACATCAGAGCTGTGCTGCTATCCAGTGAGACCTGGACAGGCTGGA
>VZZY01018181.1:38503-50942 GCA_013400335.1 Eurystomus gularis
CTCTGGAGAGATTCCACAGGTGCCTGGACACGATCCTGGGCCCCCTGCTCTGGGTGACTTGCTGGAGCAGGGGGGTTGGACAAGATGATCTCCAGAGGTCCCTTCCAACCCCACCATGCTGGGGTTCTGTGATCTAGGAGGACTCACTGGGATGACATTCTAAATGATTTTTCCATGTTCGTTTGCAAGGCTGGGACATGATGGATGTCCAGAGCCCACCAGACATGCAACAATGCACCACAGCCATGTCACGAACTCACCAGAGCTCACTTCTGGCTTGGCAACAAGGAGTTTATCCGACCCTGCCTGCAACCTTTCATGATAAAGTTCCTCCTGCTGAAGGTCAGATGAAGATCACAGAGCAGCTTGTTGTTGGCTTGTCTATGCACCGAGCATCCCCACAGCAGCAGCTGACTCTTAGGAGGCGCTGCCCGTCTTCTGAGGGCATCCAAGTCCTCGCAGGGCAAACTGGCTTCATCTCAGCCCGTTCTCGACCAGCATGAGATCAAGTGGTCTGAGGAGCTAACGGCACATATTTCACATTCACATGGCTAACAAAGATAAAAAGATGAAATAGCTTCTGACTCCCAGAGCCGAGCCCCGGTGTTTGCCGGGAAGAGCAGGAGCCAGCCGGGTAGAAGCCGGAGTGGAGCGCGGCGGCTGTCGCTTGCTCGGGGGTGAAGGACGCTGGTGAACGTCAGGGTTCAGCCAGGGCAGCAGCAGCAGGAGAAAATGCACCCAGGAGATGCACAGGGTTTGGTCCCACGGCCGTGGCTGGCACCCGGAGCGGCTGCTGCAGGAGGGGACAGTGCCCCGGAGAGCTGGGGACCGAGTCTGCAGCTCTGCTGGCCATGGCAGAGGTTAAAGAATTCGGGTGTTTTGTCCAAAAAGAAGAGGGAGGAGGGACACGATGACAACGTCAGATGCTGCTGGGGAAGAAAAGGGCTGCTGGGTGCTGGTACCCAGTCTGGGCAGGGCACTGTGGGCTTCCCATAGGCACCACTCCAGCGATAGGTGAGGAATGGCAATGGGAGCGCCGGGATGGAGCCTGTCCCCTCAGCAGAAGTGTGTCTGAGAAAGAATGGCTCAAGGAGGGCTGGTCCTGCCATGGGGCAGGAGGTGGATGGGAGACCTTCTTGGGGCCTTTCAGGACTTCAAGGGGCCTGTTAGAAAGCTGGGGACAGACTTTCGAGCAGGGCCTGTTGGGACAGGACAAGGGGTGACGGTTTGAAACTCAAAGAGATTTAGACAAGAGAGCAGGGAGAAACTGTTGCTGCTGAGGGTGGTGAGAGCCTGGCCCAGGTTGCCCAGAGAGGTGGTGGCTGCCCCATCCCTGGCACCATTGCAGGTGAGGTTGGCCGGGGCTCTGAGCAACCTGCTCTAGTTGCAGATGTCCCTGCTCCCTGCAGGGGGGTTGGACTGGATGACCTTGAAAGGTCCCTTCCCACCCAAACCCATCCATGATTCTAAGAGATGGATCTCCTCCACTAAGCTCACGGGGAGCACTGGCTGAGGCTGCAGGCCTGACATAGCAGACAGGAGACAGATCTGCTCGTCCCAGAAAGATGTGGGACTTGGGAAGGGAGGTGGGTCTGCCTCCAGTAACTGCAGTGACATTGCCAGGAAGAGAGGGAAAATAAAGAAAACTTCAGCCAAAGATCAGAGCAGCCAAGGGGCTGGGGTGGGATGGTCACCCCCTGGCAAGGCTGGTGCTCCGATGCCAGTGAGGAACAGCTAAAGTGGTGCTGGCACACCGAGGAAGAGTCCTGGGCTCGCCCGTGCCCCAGCAAGCAGCTCACACCTCCCTCTCCCTGGCCGGGAGAGGGGACACCAGGGTGAGAGGGGACAGCGTGTTCCTGGGGCCTTTCCCACCCCGGCGTCAGAGCTGACCGTGGCTTTCCAAATGAGCAGTGAATTTTCCCTGCTCACATTCTCTCTCAGAAGAAGAACCAAGCAGTTTCGGGCAGGAGAACACTGGTGAAATCAGGTAAAGAGCAGCAGATACCTTCCTGGGGACATCCCCTCCCACGTCAGATGAGGTTAAGTTCCCTTTTCCTAAACAAAACTTGTCATTCGCAGGGGAGCAGGGCAGGGACCGGAGATGCGTGAGCAGGGAGCTGTGGTGGGAGCCCCACCATCAAGGACAGGGAGGATGGGAGGGAGGGAAGGGGGACTGGGACCCCTCCGGGGGCCTTTGAGTATGTGTCACAGGCACGGCAGCTCCGGCAGAGATGGGGAGCCCAGCCCCTGCCCCCCGCACCTTGTACAGCAGCAGGTCGTGCTCCCCGTCACGCAGCGTGGTGCCGTCCGCTCGCATCAGCTTCACGAAGGCCATGGAGAAAACCCGCTCGCTCTTGTCCTTGGCTGGGAGGGACAAACACGGGGCGCGGTGACGTGGGCTCAGGAGCAGCCCGAGGACACAGCGTGGGCACGGAACCAGCAGCGCAGCCGGAGAGAGTCGGGGGTTGCTGGGGAACTGCAGGTTTTTCCCTGGAGCCACAGTGTGCCCACCCGCAGCGATCGGGAATCTCGGAGTGGGAAAGAGGGGAGAGACAGGAGCGACCAGCCAAGGCACAGCCGGAGGAGCCACTGACCAAGTGTCCCAGGCTGGTGGCCACCGGAGAGGCACCTCTGCAGGAAGGCGAGGGGCTCGGGACAGGCTGGGAATGGGGCAGGAAGAGATTGGGGCAGGCAGCATTTGAAGCCAGCAGGATCAGGCCACCAAGCAGCAGCCTCATCGGCAGGTCTCCACAGTGGCCCTGGGGAAGGTCCCCACAGCTGCAGGACGTGCCACACCACGTCTCACCATGGCTTCTGGCACCCACAGCAGCACCTCTGCCCCGGGAGCAGCCCGTCCCCCCGGCCACACACCACAGCCCCCAGCCCTGCCGCAGGCAAATGCCGCGGGACGTGGAGGGTGCTCCGGGGAGCCAAGCACCGGCACCCGGGGCTGCTGCCGCGCCACGGGCAGCGGGGATGGAGCAGAACGGGGGAATGGCTTCTGTCCCTCCACACACGACTCCAGATGTCACGGCATCTCTGATGTACCTCACAGGGTGCGAGAGGCGGACACCTGTGGGGGTCCACAGCCCCCTGAGCTGCAGACAGCCCCCCTCCATCCCATTGCCACCCCTGCTGGGACATCAGCAGGGGATGACCTGAAGGATGCAGACACTCACAGTCACTGGAGGAGCGGTGCCGGAAGGTGAATCTCAGGTGGGTCTTGTGGACGTCTTCAATGGGAACGGCGATCTGAGAGAGAGAAGGTGTCCCCGCATGAGGACAGGAGGGCATGGGCTGGGCAACCGGCCTGGCTGAGTCCTGTGCTTGGGCAAAGGCTGTGCTCAACTGTGCATGGCTTGAACCCAAACCCACAAATTTCCTGCCAATTAATGAGGCTCAATTAGAAACATGGGTGGCAGTGCAGGGCTGGTGTACATCCATGAGACCCTAGGAGAGGCAGGAGCAATACCAGAGCACCTCCAGTGATGCAGTGTGCCCAGAGTCCTGCCCAGCACTGCCAGCAGCCATCGCCTTCCTGCTGCACGTCACCATGGGTCTGCATCAGTCCAAGAAGGACCTTGGGGGGCCAGAGTGTGACCAGAGAAGGGCAACAGAGCTGGGGAGCACAAGTGTGGTGAGGAGCGGCTGAGGGACCTGGGGGTGTTGAGCCTGGAGAAAAGGAGGCTCAGGGGAGACCTTCTGGCTCTGCACAACTCCCTGACAGGAGCTTGCAGCCAGGTGGGGTCGGGCTCTTCTCCCAAGGAACAAGCCACAGGACAAGAGGAAACGCCCCCAAGTTGCATGAGGGGAGGTTGAGGTTGGAGCTGAGGAAGAATTTCTTGGTGGGAAGGGCTGTGAAGGGCTGTGCCAGGCTGGGCAGGGCAGTGGTGGAGTCCCCATGGCTGGAGGGGTTTCCAAGCCGTGGAGATGTGCTGCTGAGGGCCATGGGTTAGTGGTGCCCTGGCAGTGCTGGGGAAATGGTTGGACTCCATGAGCTTAAAGGTCTCTTCCAAACGAAACCATTCCATGATTCTATGACTTTATCCAGGGTTGAGCCATGACACCAGTATCTCCTGTACTCCCTGAGCCGAGGGCTTTGCCCCCAGAAAAGCCCTCCCTGGTGTGGAGTCCCCTCTGGCAGTTGGTCTTGCTGCACTGGAGGAGCGAGGGAGTGACAGTCCCTGTCCCACCTCAGCCCCCTGCCCGAGGCTGGTGCAGACCTTCACGGTCTCCATCCACCGCTGGTGCCGCTGCTGGTAGTAGACCACGGAGCGATACTCGCTCACCGGCTTGTCCCCCGCGCCATGGTAAATCACATTCTGTGGAGAGGGTGGCACCAGAAGAGACATTTCGTGTCAAATCAAATAAACTCAGAAAGGCTGAAGAATTTTGCATCCCCTGCTAACCTGGGCCAGCCCTCAAGTGGTCCAGCCCCCCCTGCGCAGCCCCTGGCTTGGCTTCCTTCAGGAAGGGTGTTATCAAGGACCAAGAATAAGGTGGGGGCTGCACTCCCAGACCAGACCAGGGACCCCCAGAAATTCACAGCCTGCTCCTCAGGGGCCAGGCGAGAATTCTGTTGGAAAGTAAAGCAAATGCCCTGGAGAGGGACAAGTCCTGTGGTGGGGGACCCGGGTCTGAGCCTCCCCCGCCTGCCTGGCACCCTCCAGCTCCTTCCCCCACCCGTCTTTCCCAGGGGTGGAGAGCTGGGACACCCCACACCTGGGGACAGGGAGGGGTTCTGGCTGTCCCCAAGGGAGGATGATCTTCCTTCCATCCCCTCCCACCACTTTCCCAGAGCTTTATCCTAAAGGGCAGCTCCAGGGGCTCCAGTAGCCAAAGAGGCCACCCTGGCCAGCCCACGGTGGCAGCAACACCAGCACCAGCTCGCTGCGGAGCTGCTGCTCCTGCCCGAGGTGGGGTGACATGGGGGACAGTCCCCTGCCATACCTGCACCACACTGCCTGACTCATCGCAGACGCACACCGTCACCTCCACGTTCTTCTGCGTCTTCTTGTTCCCCTTGTCAAACTCGCCCTGCACCAGCGTCAGGTAGATGTCATTCCTGACGTCTCCTGGGGAGGACAGCCCAGTCAGCGAGGCCAAGTCCCCTCTGCAGCAGGGCACCCTGTAACTCCACGCTGGGACCCCCAGAGACCATCGACCACCCTGCTTGCCTGGCATGATGACCTCCGGGTAGCCCAGTTTGCGTGCCACCACCGTGCTGCGGTCCACGAGGTGGGGATGGTCCTTCCGCACTTGGCTCAGGTCTCCCCAGAGCATCTTCAGGGACACCCAGAACCCTGCCAAGAGGGAGCGCAGAACATGGGCCCCACAGCCCGCACCAGCGCATCCCTGCGCCATGCCGAGCCAGGCCACTGGCCACGTTGGCCTCCTGCGGAAGCTGCTGCACCCCTCAGGCTCAGCCCCGGATGTGCTTGGGTGGGTGGTTGCTCCCGGTCACTCCGTACGGCTCTGATCCCAATTGCCCTGACAATTTGCATGATGAGCCCCAGCTGCACCCAGGACCAAACCCACACCCCCATGACCACTGCAGTTCTTCAATGGGTGGCAGTGGGCAAGTGCCAGGGCTGGCCAGGGACCAGAGCAAGCCCCTGGACCTCGCGAGGAGCAGCACGGGGGCACGTGGGGCAGCTCAGGACCCCGAGAACAAGCAGCAGCCGCAGGGAAAAAACACTGCAGCACCACGTACGGCAGCGCAGAGCAGGCATACGGGGCACAGGGGACATGGGGCTCTACCTTGTCCCTTGTGGTTGATGTCCTTTCCCTCCACTGCCTTCCTGATCATGTTGTGAAGAAAATCGTTGTCAGCAGCCACCCTGCGAACACCAGAGCGGGGTGGTGAGAGACAAGAAACCGCTGGAGAGAGTCCAGCGGAGGCTGTGGAGATGCAGAGGGGCCTGGAGCATCTCTGTGCCCAGGAAAGGCTGAGAGCCCCGGGTGACCTGCTGGAGCAGGGGGGTTGGACAAGATATCTCCAGAGATCCCTTCCAACCCCAAACCATGCTGGGATTCGGAGGAGCTCCTGGCCAGGCACACACAGAGAACCCCAAATGGCTGCTCCCCGCAGCCAGGCACCGTCTGCTGGCAAACGGAACTGCAGCCTGGAGCACTGCGGTTCCCAAATCTGCTGGCCACCAGCCCCCGGGGAGGTGCACGATGGCCTCCACTGCGGACCTGGGAGCCCAGGCACACGTGTGCCCAGCAGGGCGGGAGACAGAGCTCCACGGGGCTTCAGCATCTCTGAGTACATTGCTGCCCACAGAAACACCCCTGTTCTAACCTCACCATGTTAGACATCGTGTCCCAAGGATCCGCAGTCCCTTTGCAAAGCCACATTTAACAGGAAAATCTTTTCTCGTGGATCCTGGCACCTCTCGTGCCCTCACAGCTGCAGTCCCCCTGCCAGCCAGGCCCACAGAGCCCTGGCCTCTGTCACACTGCCCACTGCCCCCCTGTCCCCCTGCCCCGCGGGACTCACAAGTGCACGGGGATGAAGTGCTGCTTGTCCTCGTCGCTCTCACACTTGCCCTTGGTGATGTCTGTGATGTCCATCACTGCAGCAGCACAGAGGGGACAGTGTGGAGTGACAGCCACGGGCACCCACAGCCCTAGCACCCCGGTGCCAGGACCCTCTGTGCCAAACCCTCCCGGGACCAGCACCCAGGGCAGTTTTGTCCCACCCTGCAGCCACCACTTTGCCTGTGCCCCAGCTGCTGCTCCTTGGGGAGGTCCTCGTGCCCCACCAGGGCCCCTCTGGCCACCCCAGGCCACATGGCATCGAGCCACACAGGGCACAGCAGAAAGGCCACCCCCTCCTTGGGCTCCCCCCTCCAGGGCAGAGCTGGGGCTGGCACCATGTTCCCAGTGTCCCCTCCAGAGGCACACCACTGGGGAACACACAGAGATGGTGTGGCCACTAACCAGAACATCACCACAGGTGACCTCAGAGCTCCAGGGAGGATATTGGTCAAAAATGAGGAGGTTTAGTTTGGAGCTGAGGAAGAATTTCTTGGTGGGAAGGGCTGTGAAGGGCTATGCCAGGCTGGGCAGGGCAGTGGTGGAGTCCCCATGGCTGGAGGGGTTTCCAAGCCGTGGAGATGTGGTGCTGAGGGCCAGGGGTTAGTGGTGCCCTGGCAGTGCTGGGGGAACGCTTGGACTCCATGAGCTTAGAGGTCTCTTCCAACCAAATGACTCAGTGGTTCTATGGTTCCATGAAAATAACCCATATCCAGAACCTCTCCTTTGGCCATGGACAGGACTTTGGTGTAGGACAGACACGGCACTGGAGAGCGGGCACCAGGATGATCCCCACCCCGCCACTCCCCAGGGACACACTCAGCTCGCAGCACAATTACCCACTGCTGCGTTGGTAATTAGCCTGTGGCTGAGGTCCTGGCACACGCTAATTAGCCAAGACAATGAGCAGTTTCCTAGCGAGCCCATGCGGTGGGGACCAACACCCAGAGCAGAACCAGAGATCGGGGCGGGGGGAGCTCCCTGCTCCGGTGGGGCCAGGACTGCTCCCGGGGGCACCTCTGGCAGCCTGGGCTGGGGCTTCCCGTGGCAAGGGGGGACAGTTGGACCCCCCAGACCTCTCCAATGCTGGGGTGACCACATCCCTGGGGGACCCACAGCCCAAGGGGACGAGGAGAGGGCAGCCGGGGAAGTGCTTGTCCCTGGTCATCACTGGAGCAGGTAGCCAGCGCTGGCCCCGCTGCCAGAGCAGCTGTGCCAGAACCCACCCCACAGCCAGAACCAGGCCCTGCACCACCATGGTGGGGGTCAGGCTGGGGAGGGGGACACAGGGTGGTGAGTTCAGGGAGACAAGTTGTGGCCATGTAGGTCGAGGTCCCTGTGTGGGGATGGGGCTGTCTGACAGAGGCAGGAGCAGGCTGCACCAGGACAGGGGAGGGGTGACCTGTTGGGAAGCAGCTCCACAGAGAAGGACCTGGCAGTGCTGCGGGACAACAAGGTCACCAAGAGTCAGCAACAGGCCCTCTGGGCCAAGAAGGCCAATGGTCTCCTGGGGTGTATGAAGAAGAGTGCAACCAGCAGGTCGAGGGAGGTTCTCCTCATCCTCTGCTCTGCCCCACTGAGGCCACCTTGGGAGTACTGGGACCAGTGCTGGGCTCCCCAGTTCCAGAGAGACAAGGAACCACTGGAGAGAGTCCAGCAGAGGCTGTGGAGATGCTGAGGGGCCTGGAGCATCTCTGTGCCCAGGAAAGGCTGAGAGCCCTGGGGCTGCTGAGCTGCACAAGAGAAGCCTCAGAGGGGAGCTGATCAATGCTGAGCAAGAGCTCAAGGGCCCATGGGGGGCAAGAGGATGGGGCCAGACTCTTGTCAGTGGTGCCCAGTGACAGGACAAGGGGCAACGGGCACCAACTGGAACCCAGGAGGTTCCATGGGAGCCGGAGGAGAAACTTGTTTGGTGTGAGGGTGTGGGAGCCTGGCGCAGGCTGCCCAGAGAGGTTGTGGAGTCTCCTTCTCTGGAGAGATTCCAAAGGTGCCTGGACACGATCCTGGGCCCCCTGCTCTGGGTGAGCTGCTGGAACCGGGGGGTTGGACCAGGTGATCTCTAGAGGTCCCTTTCAAGCCCATCCATATTGGGATTCTGGGGCTTTGTTGCCCCACACCATTGCATCCCACATCCAGCAAGCCCCATGGAGCCTGGCAGCCAAGCAGTGGGTGCTGGGGGGGTGCTGGTGTGGGCAGTGTTGGGGGGTCTCCTGCCGGCACCCAGGGCAGACTCTGCTCTCACCTGAGATGCCGAAGGGCCGCCGGAGGCCGGTGCTGAGCTTGCGGCTGTAGGTGTCCCGGAGGTCCATGCGTCCCACCCGGATGATCTGGCACACCAGGAAAAGCCTCTCCCGCTTCAGGTCTTTGCTGCCCAGGTCCTGGAGGGGGGAGCAGGGGCTGCATGAGCTGGGCACCAGCAGCACTACACAGGGATGTGGCTCTGCCGGCACTGGGTGACCACGGTGGACACGGGGTTGTGCAGAAGGATGAGCCAGAGATGGGGAGCTACTGTGGGTTCCTGCTCCTGGCACCCTGCTCTGCCCTCAGAGGCTGGGGACTCCCCCTGCCCCTGAGCCCCACAGAGGGGCTGGCCGTGCTGGGGGAATGGTTGGACTTGATGAGTTTAAACGTCTCTTCCAACCAAAACTATTCAATGATCCTATGATTTTATGCAATGCCAGGACTGGTGGAGCCCGATGGCCCCACGGGGCATCCACGGGCCAGGCAGCATGGTCGAGGGGGGAACGCCGCTCTGGAAGGGAGCGGGTCTGGCACAGCGCAGGGCTTGGTGGGGCGGCCACATGCCCCAGCTCCAGGCACCCTGGTCCCACGGGTGCTGCCCTGCACAAGAACCTTCCGGCGGGGCTGCGGCACGGGCAGGGTCACGTCGCAGCACACGGGGAGATGCAGGCGTCAGGGGTGGGCGAGAGCCGTCGGAGCAGGACCGCGGGGGCTGGAACTGCTGACGCTGCTCATTAACAATGATTTTCGCAGCTCATCTGCATATTGATGGCTCCGCTCGGGCCATCCTGAGGGTCAGCCCAGCTCTGCTGGTGCAGCGGGAAATCTGCTGGGTCAGCGGGTGCTGCCCGCGCCGCCTCCAGCAGCCCCGGCTGCGGGCCAGGGATGGAGCGGGGAGGGGGGCACGGGCACCCCGACAGCCCCCGCAGCCTGGCACCGGGATGGGAGCTGCCCCATGGCGAGTGCCCACATCTCGGTGCCAGGACTGGGTTCTGCGCAGGAGCCGTGGGGCTGGGGGGCACGGGAGCAACGAGGAGCTGGGAGGAGCAGGGGGGCACAGGCTGCAGTGGGGCCTTGGGACATCCCTGCACGGTGCTGGATGGACCCTGCACGGTGCTGGATGGATCCTGCACGGTGCTGGATGGATCCCTGCACGGTGCTGGATGGACCCTGCACGGTGCTGGATGGACCCTGCACGGTGCTGGATGGATCTGAGATGCTGCGGTGCGGTCACCACTGCAGGGGGGAGGCGGCAGCAGCAGTGCTGGTCCCGGGGGTCCGCGCTCACCGTGAAGATGGCCTTGAGGTTGTTGAGCAGCTCGATGTCCTGGGGGACGCCGGTGCTGGCCCAGCGGATCACGTAGTTCTCGCTGTGGGGCAGGGTGAGGGGTGAGGAGCCCACAGGGGCTGGTGCCGGGAGCTGGGGTGTCCCTGCGCAGGGGGGGCTGGGCAGGTCAGGCAGTCGGGGAGTGGGCAACAGGGTACAAGGGGGTACAACGGGGCTTCCCTGCACAGGGGGGACAAGACTGGGAGACACTGCAGGGAGCAGGGCCCACAGGCAGGGCTGGCCCCACCTGATCATCCGCTGCTCGCCGGGGTCGTACAGGGCCATGAAGAGCTGCGCCTCCTCGCCAATGTTGCAGACGAAGTTGCGGACGCAGAGGTAGAGGCTGTGGGAGGGCAAAGCTGCCAGGCGGGCACTGTGGCCCAGCGCGCTCTGCTGCGGGCTCTGCGGGGGACAGGCACGCTCAGACTCACGGCTCAGCCCCACAGCACGGCCCCAGGGCACAGCCCCACGGCACAGCATGCTCCTGGCACCACGGGGCCGTGGTGCTGGGGCCAGCACCGCGGCTCTCACCGTCTCCTCCTGGATGCGCTGCGTGATGGCCTGCGCCGCCTTCTTGTGCGCCTGGAAGAGGCTGATGACGCTGGTCCTGTCAGGGTCCAGGATGTTCTCATCCTCGTCCCGCACCACCAGGTCCAGCGCCAGGATCCTGTGGAGGCCGGGACGGGGTGAGGACACGGGACTGGGACCCACCTGCCCTTGCACAGGCACCAGGTCTGAGGGGACAGGGCGGATCCCGATGGGTCCCAGGCAGCAGCAGAGCCCTGGCCAGCAGACAAGAGCCTGGCAGCACTCGGGACGCGCTCCTGCCACAGCCAGGGCTCACTGGCCACCGCCCTTGGCTAGATGGCTAGCACCCCCCCCATCCCCGGCCAGCACGGGACATGCTGCCAAGCCAGCAGGGACACAGGGTGCCCCAGGGACACCCAGGGTGGATGCTGGGGACCAGGGACACCAAGCCAGGATGATGAGAGAACCCAGGGACACCCAGTCAGGATGATGAGACAACCCAGAGGCACCCAGTGCAGATGCTGGGGACCCAGGAACACCAGGCACCCTGGGGCAGGGGCAGTGCCTGGGCCCCCCGCGCTCCATCCCTGCTTCATCTCACTTGTTGCCATAGTCGATCTTGCTGGTCACCTCCTTCTTAAGCTGCAGGAGCTCGTCCTTGGGCAGCGTCCCCGAGAGCAGCTGTGAGCGCCGCTCCATCAGCTCGTACATCATCCGCATCACCTGCCCATACCGCTCTGTCTGCCCAGCCTGCGGGCAGCACCACAGGTCACCAGGCAGCACCGAGGGTCACCACGTGCCCCACAGACCCCCCGGACACCCAAGCCTCACCACATAGAGCTGCTTCCAGATGGTGGCCCACTCCCGCAGCGTGGTGGTGATCTCCTGCACCATGGGCATCTCAGTGGGCACCACGCTCTCCTCTGCCCTGGAGAGAGGTACATGGAGCCCTGGAGACCCAGGCACCACACAGGACCCCACCCCAGGTGGGCAGATGGGGTGGGTGGACCCATGCCCATGTCCCTGCCCGTGGCCAGTACCTACCCCCTGCGCTCCACCACGGCACCCTTCAGGTGGATGAGTGAGGCCGGAAAGATGCCCTGGAAGAGCCAGAGCCATCAGCACCCCTGGGCCAGGCTTGGGGCTCCCTGTCCCAGGACCGAGGGGACCCAGCCTGGCAATGCCACCGGCTGCCTGGCATGTCCCCTCAGCAGGGACAGGGTGAGCCACCAGCCATGCCCTGGACCCCAGCAGCCCCTCACCTACCTGGGCAGCCCTGTTCCTGAGCGAGTACCCGCGGTACCAGCCTGCCAGGGAGCGAAGGGGACACCGTCAGCTGGGCTCAGCACCCGCAGCCAGGCACAAGGGGGTGGCCGCAGCCAAGAGCGGGTGCCCGAAGCCCCGGTGTTGGGGTGCAGCCGGGTGCCCAGCCCAGCCTCTCCCCGGCAGGGCATGGCGCGTGTCCTGGCAGGGCTCAGGACCCTCTTACCCTCGGAGGCCTGCAGGATGTGCACCGTCTCCCCGATCTGCAGCGGGAGGTGATGCTCGTGGGTGCGCGGGAAGTTCCACACAGCTGCGGGGAGAGGGGCCAGGAGCCATGAGTGGAGGTCCCTCACCAGGACCTCCCCCACTCCCCAGCACAGCCCCCTCAAGCCCTTCAGGGCAGTGTGCCCCACAGCTGGCATCCCCACACCGGGCACAGCCACCTCAACCAGCATCGATGGTGCAGAGCCCCGGGGGAGGGGTGGGGAGGGGACCTTGGACCCCCAGAGAGCCCCAGCACTGCTTGCCTGGGGCTGGTGG
>VZZY01018187.1:0-14838 GCA_013400335.1 Eurystomus gularis
ACTGAAAAGAGAATGGCCCCATAGACCTGACACCCACCCTTTAGATATTTACAAGCATTGATAAGATCCCTCTCAGGCTTCTCTTCTCCAGGCTAAACAGACCCAGGTCTTTCAGTGTTTCCTCATAAGAGAGATGCTCCAGTTCCCTAATCATTTTTGTAGGCCTTTGTTGGAGTCTCTCCAGTAGTTCCTTGTCTGTCTTGAACGGGGGAGCCCAGAACTGGACACAGTTCTCCAGATGAGGCCTCACTAGGGTAGAGTAGAGAGGGAAGGGAACCTCAACCTTGTCACACTCTTCTTAATGCACTCAGGGATGCCATTTGCCTTCTTTAGAAGCTGTACCCAGAGAAGATACTGAAGCATGGTGTGATCCCTGACTTAATCCTGTGCATCTATATCCACATGTGATGTCCGTGGCAGATCTGTCTGTACTGTAGGGCAGTGATCAATGGGATTTCTTTGGTTAGAAATCCCACTACCTTGGGGCCGGATGAGGACTATCTTGTCACGAACATGTTTCTGTTGCCTAAACATCAGGCAATAACAATGTCCCGTGTCATTAGCAGTCTCCTAAAGTTTAAAACATTTCTGCAATAGTTTAAGACATATGACACAGGACATGAAGGAGACTTCTGCCCTTCTGGAGTGACAGAAGGAGGCCACAGTATCTAAAATGGCACCAGAAGACTATATTTAGGTAACTAAATTTTGCCTCTGTGACAACAGCAGAGGGGATACCTGTTGTTGTCAAGTCATGGACACTGTGACTGCCCATCTGCACTAGGAATAAATGCCTGCTTCAATATACATGAAATGGCTATCACCATTTCAAACTTTCCTCTCTTCCTCCCTGTCCCAACTCTCCCTCTGCTATCACTTTCTGGATGTACTGTAGATAAGTGTGTGTGGCCTTGAACATGGGTTCAGATGCACATGGTCTGTTCACAGAGCAGGTAGATCAAAGATCAGCAACCAGAACCTATGATCTCTGTGACTAGACAAATAAATTTAAGCCACAGAATGTAATATTAACATTCAGAGACAAGGAAGTTTAGCTGTTATTTATCTGGCAGCCTAAGAGATAAAAGGTTGTAGATAAAACTTTCTTAATACCTTGAATCAATGCCCTAAAAGAAGATACAATTTTTCCTTTGAAGGATGTCAAAGAGTGTTTACAGACAGTGAGATTAATCTGATTAAACATCAATTTCTCCAGTGAATACAAATCATTAGCATTCACTAATCATAGTTTACTATATTTGATAAGCTCTTAAAAGAAAATGGGTGTTCTTGGGATTCAGCCATTTAAAATTAATTGCTGTCAGTCTTAAGAATAATGACAAGACAAAGGAAATAGTGAATCCTCTGATATCTGTGCACGACTTTTCAACAGATTAGAGAATAAAACTAGCTTAGTAGCAGCAATAATAATGGCAATAATAATAATAATGACAAAACCAGCAATACTATGCTTGGAGATTGTAGGACAGAACTTTTGGATTACTTCAGTACCTTTAAAATGGAAAGGAACTCCTTTATTATATACACCTGTCTCATCTGATTGAAGTTATCAGTGTCTGCTAGTGGTTAGCAGTTGGATGCCAAAGACTTTAGCAGGAAAGCATTGTAGTCAATAACTGACATTAGTTCACCTCATTCCACTGAAGTCAGCAGAGATGGAATTTGGTTCACTACATTCAAATCTGGCCCTTACTATTTAGAAATGGCATATGGGAAACTTTTTATCAATTGTAATTACTCACAGCTGACTGCGGGACTATGGGTGGTAGCAATCTGGGAATTGTGCTGAGTGTGAATTTCTGAGTAGGGGTGGAAAAAGGTACACAGAAATCTTATAGATCTGATCTTATAGAAAGTCTGGGATTTTTTTTGCTTTTTTTTTTTTTTTGGTAAGAAAAAGAAACAAGCAAGCACAAAACTGGAACTGCACAACCTAGCATGTATTTATTTGAAAAAAAATTTCAAGCCACTGAGATTGCAAGGGATTTAGGCCATTCTGGTAAAACAGAGAGCCCAAGAAGTGTGTGTTACAGTATTCATCCAGGTAAGTCTGGAGGTAACTTAGAACCTACCTCCCTCCTAGGTTTCCATAGTTGTCATTCAATCATCATGATCTCATTGAAAGTTTCAATTCTGTTGAATCACCATTTACCAGTTGAGATCCAGTTCATTGGAAATCTTGCAACTAGTTCCAAAAAGACATGCTAGTTTTTCCCCATGCTGGAGGAAGGTGTATTCTAATTCACACTTTAATCAACATTCCTGCATTTGTAAACCAATGGGAAACAGTCGAATATATTCCAAATCAAATCATGAAGCAGCTCAAAATAGTAGCTATGTTTGAATCACTACACATTGAAATGGGGAGAAAAGGTATTCCTGAACAGTACTAGCAGCTGACGAGAAAAATAGAGGACTATAATAAAAACATAAGTACTCATTATTATGCTTGCTTTGAAATAGCATTTGCATGGAGACAATTTATGTTTTATTTTAATAACATACTAAGAGTAAACAAGATAAAATATACATTGGGTGACTTGTCTGATTCTGAGGAAATTACTTCCAAGGGTTATCTAATATTTTGTCTCAGATTTTTTTATCTTTTTTTTTTTTAGTCTTATTTGGCCTACATGTTGATATCAGAAGTTCTATAATATATACTGTATATATATATATGTATACAGAAAAATAAAACCTGAGGGTATTGACAGATGATTTCTGCTTTCTATTTCCTTCCCTTTCAACTAAAGGCTGAAGATTGCTAATCAATCTGCTTCTTTAGCTCTCCTACCCTGAGACCATCTACCCTGCAGAAAAATAGAAGTTAGACCTGATCAGTCTAAAAAATTGCTTTTCAGTTTATTTCGCTCTCATTCAATAATCATCAGTATTATGATGAGGACTGTTAATGACCTTTAATTTGCTTTAGAAACTTAAAATAAAAGTAATTCTATTCCCCTCTGGTTATACATAGATGAAGGGAAGGCCAAGAGCACACACATTTGACTGCTCACAGGACAGTCCTTAGACTTATTCATCAATATCTAACAAATTTCTTATTCAACTCAGAAGTTCAGAGGATTCAAAGCAGCCAAGATAAGAACAAGGAAAAGTGCAGGGAAATATGGTCTTCTGGCTCAGAGGTGCCAGGTGGGAACCAGGTTGTCTCCATTCTGCTGCCGGCTTTCATGGTAACTGAAACAAACCACTGGATGTTTCTGGTCCTCCTATGAGCAGATCTAGAAAGTGGTGTACATCAAAGGAGGGGAACAAGTGTTTCATATACATAAATAGTGGGAATATTGAATAAAAAGTATGATTAAGAGGAAGAATACTAAAAGAAAGAATTAAAAGAAATTAAAATGTAAGAAAAATAACGAAAAATAGGCTATCTATTGTGATGCATGCAACAGCCTCACAAGATAAATGATAAGAAGCCTTTTCCTTGCAAAATAAGAATATAAATAGAAGTACAGTAAATAACCAAGCATTTGTAAATGTACTTGCAAACATTCAGTAAAAGCAATGCAGTGTAAATTAAGGACAACTTCTTAGCAGTCAGCAGTTATATAAGTGTAAAATCAGCACAAGTGAGGTCAGACCAGGGTCTAGGAATGTTAATGTATTTGAACTGGAATGTTAATGCATCTGAACAGGAATGCCAGGTACAGCTTTATGATGCATTGTCTAGAATTAATATTCAGTACCCTTCCTCTCTAATAGACTTCGGTACTGTGGAAAATACAAAAAGCACAAAAGAGGAAATCTCATTCGTCTGCCAAAACTACAATCAGCAAAGCAAACTATGAGCTGATAAACAGCTGGTTTTCATCCTGATTTAATATGAACAGAAAGTGAAATACAGAAATTGGAAGGCTGCAAATGAGGTGATTTTACCTCCCCTTCAATGCCTGAACATCCCAAGGAACACACAGCACCTGAGTTTTGGGTGTCCTTCTCTGGAGTTATTTTTACTCTTTCAAAGCTCTCCAGTGTTCACTTGTATCTCACAAGTGAATGCTGACAAGCATCATATATGTCCTGTATGCCACAAGAAATCAGTCATTCAAAAGAGGAACAATCATTTTATGTCATTTCAAAGAAAGATCTCTGAAGAAAAAAAAATAAAAGACTTCTCCCACCCTAAAGCCAGCAGCCTAGCAGCAGAGTGCTGAAAGAAAACAAATTGAAGAGGAGCACAAAATAAGGATAATGAGAAAGAAAAAGAGTTAGTCTGAGTGATTTGGGATGGGGATGATGCAGTGTTGAGGGCCAGTGTATTGTAAGCTGAAGTCAGATCACAGTGGACTTGGCTGGTTGTCTTGTCTGATTATTTTTTGGGCTGCAAACCTTTTGAGGGGGATACTATGAATTACAATAACAGATGTTAATTTCACAGCATCTTAGCTTTTGATATTTCCTGGTTCTGTGCAAAGGTACCATTCTGAAGAGACTTATATTGTGCCACTAACTTAGCAAACACTAAGACTGTAAAATACCTGAGAGGTAAAAGAGAAAAACAGAACAAAGAATGGAGCTTCTTTACCATTCCTTAAAAAAATTCTGCTGAAGAGATTGTGAGTAGCTACTGAGTCTGTTTCTCATAAAGCAGCAAGAAGTGCAAGATTAAAGAAAAGCAAACACCGAAGACTTAAAATGTCCTCAAGCCTACTACGCATTCAAACCTGCCTTTGACCTTGCCTTTTGCTAATACGAGACAAATCATTCCTCTAACTGGCAGGACCTTGGAAATTAAATCAGGTTCCTGCCTCAAGGTATTTAAATTAAGTAGCTCTTAGTTGGGGCAGTGTAAGTCAGCTGCCCATTTGACCAGGCTGGGGAGGGACAACTGGCTTTTCTGGCACAGCTCCAGGCAGGCAGTTGCCTTCAGAGCCCAGCAAAGTCCCTTCCAGCACAGAGCAGAGAGAAAGATGTAAAACACTTTTCCCCAAGCCATCATCATCTTTTTAATATCTGTTCCTTAATGAATCCCAGCTGAAGGGCTATTTAGCAAATGAAGACTCTTTCTTTGGGGCTGAAGGAGCTTGACCTCTCCTGTTGCAGAGAAGGACATTTGTCTCCTTCCATACCTGGCCAGCTGTGGGACACATGGTTGGTCTGCCCATGCACTGCTGCATGCACCCCTAGCAGGGAGCAACAGGAACCATGATAACATACTGTTTTCTGGAGTTGGTACCAGTGAGTCTCTGGGCTCCACCCTAAAAAGAGGTGACCAAACACTGGAGGTCTCCACCTTGACGAATTCTGCTGCTAGGCTGTAGGGTGGCATTTCCCAGCTGAGGATACCTCTACTGGTGATGGGGGTTGTCTGAGATGCCAAATCTGTACTTTTCTGAGGGATTTGTTCTTCACATAACTAAAAGTCCCACTTTTGTTGTTTTGTTTTGTTTTGTTTTTCTGAGCACTGTACCCTCACAGGTCTCTCAAGAGGGCAATCCTGGTTATGCTTCTGTGACTGGAAAGGAGTTTTCAGAGCAGCTAATGAATCAGATCATTTCTCAGTGACTATTAATTTGTATCTGTATTTAGGCAATAAAGCATATAACCTTCTGAAGTTTCAGAACTACAGACAACAAAAACAACACAGCAGTGGTACATTATCTGTTGAAAATGATAAAATGAGGCATAAGGATGGGAGCCAGTAGAATTGTAACCTCCTTCATTAAAAAAATCCAGGGCTTTGTTAGTGGAAAGGCAGTAAAAATGCAATGGAGCAGACAGGGCTAAGAAAATCTGTTCAGAAGATACAGGGGAAGGAGTAGATGAGGGAGAGAGAGAACTTGGCATCATAACTGGGGAATTCTAAAACTTTTAGGCTATGAAATCCCAGATTTGAGCATAAAAATGTTAGTTCTCCATGCCACATAAATGTCCTGCTGGAGAGGAATAGGTGCACAGACCCTCTTACAGATTGAGAGAGTTCATTGATCCTGATCTGACAGCCTTTACAGTAGGGCTGCACCTTGGGAAAACAGAAGCCAAAGTTTATTTTCTGTCTAAAAGAAGGACATTAATGGTCCCATGCCATTTAGTATAATTTGCTCCTTTGATCTGTGTGTGGCTTTGTCTATCCCGCGCTAATTTACTTAAGTGTTTGCAAGGAGGGGCCAAGGGGAAAAGGCTTTCATTAGAACTACAGAACTGCTGAGTTGTTTGACAGTAATTCTATTTGGAATTCATTTATTTAAGAACGAACAAGGTGGGGTTGAGGAGTGATTTTTTTTCTTGATACAGATAGGATAAATAGTTGAATGGAAATGTGTGCGTTGATGACTGAAATTGCTAAAAGCTTATCCCTGCACATAGTTCACCCAGTGCAATGCTGCATGGATTACTGATTGGGCCTCCTTGCTGGGCCTGGCACACTCATTCCTGCTCTAGACCAAAACAGGTCAAATACACACATGTCCATGCAGCTACATAGACAGGAAAAGCCACAGTGAAAGCCATGCCTGCATTTTTCTCTCAGTCTATCCCAGGTCTCCCAAGGGAATGATTTATTAGAGAGTATTTCATTCCCCAGGACTATTTTCTAGCTTCCTTGCACACATTGCAGAGATGACAGTTGTGATGCTGGTTGCTAAGATGCACTTACACAGTGCACTGAGATTGTACCAAAATGGCCAGCAGGCTTTGCACTTGGGTAGCAGCCTCTTGGGAAGACATTTCAGTCACTGTTAGCCTAAGCTGTGTCCAAACCATTGACATGGAGATAAAAGGCTCATATCTTTTTACCAATTCTTCAAGCCATCTGCTCCTCCATTTTGCTGAATAAAATAGGACAGACTGGATATGAGTTGCGGTGTTGGTTGGTTGATGTTTTTTTTCTTCTCTTCAAAGGGGTGGAGTGAAGAGGAAAAAATATTAAACGTTTTATGTCAACAGGCTCTCTGTACAGACATTTTGTGAGGCTTTTCCACACTATTCCTTGTACCAAGGAATTATTTGTGGTCATTTCTGGCTGGGGTTACTCTACTTAGTAAAAGAAACAGAGATGAGATACTCTTAAGTATGAAATCTGAAGGAAGAGACATCATTGTATAAACAACAGGGTTATATAATAGCATTATGGATTTTTTCTCTGATTGCAAATGATCTTATTTTATCTAATTAATTTGCAAATAAATTGAAATGAATATTCCCATGCATTAACTTGAAATATTGGAAATTCTGGAAATATTTCAATCTATAACTTAAAAAAAAATTATTTGTAAATAGTTTATTTGAGTAAAACTTAAATATGTAATGATCTTGGTAAAAGATAGAGCTGGTGTTAAAGAGCTGCTGAATTAGATAAATGAAAACAGAATAAACTGATATCTGAACAGATACTAACTTTTCTTAAAGCAATTGACCAGCTGTACATAAGAAATATAATTTCTTACAGCTTATTTAGAAAATAACAGTTTGTACTTCACATACATAACTTTTTTTCATGGATTACAAGGCCCTTTATTTCCTTCAGGAACAGCACTCATTCATCTTGTATGCCATTAGCTTTGTCTTAAGGACTTTGAAGTACATTTTCCACATCTGGCTATATGGAAGGTCAGAATGTTCCCAGCTTTATTTTACTACAACCAGATTCAAATCACTGTTTTCCAAACCATTTAATTCTTATGTTGTCTGTCATTTTGCACCACTCCCAAGACAATATTAAAACTAAAATTGCTGTGCTGTTGATTATTTGATTTACATATTAAATTAAAATACAATAACACCATTCATTTCAATATTGTTCCTCACAATAGCCTCAGATTACTTTTAAAATTCAATCAATATTGATCTGTGTATTAAGTGGAAATTTTAACCTACAAAGATGGACCACTAACAAATTGACATAGTTAATGGCAATCTTTGCCTCAAATAGCTTTTAATTAGATTAAAGTTAAAATACATAAACTATGGACACATCTGCAGTAATTTAAGGCAAGTATAAATTTTACAGCAGAGGCTAAGGATGGGATACAGAAGTGCTGGATCCATATTAGCCCTTGCCAATGAATATGCAGTTCAGGCCTCAACCCTCACCCATGAAATCCCACCTTTAAATGGGGAATGTCTCTCTAAATGAAATCATGATGCCATTGGAGTCAGTGGAAAAAATTCCAGCATTTCATCTGCAGTGGCTTTCCCCCTCTATTCTTATATAATACCCTATAACTAGCAGGTTTTATATTTGGCTATATTAAAATTCATATATGAGGTACTAATGAAAGCTAAATGTCAGATTGTGAAAAGTGGCTCACATTGTTCCTTTGGTTCACATCTGATTTTTCTCTCTGCATCTCTCCAGCTCCTTTCTTTCTCTCCCTTTACCTTAATAAAATAGATAGTATTAGAATAAAATACATAGATACTATTTGTAATTTTGGGAAACTCAGGATATTAATCATTTCCCATACAAAACCATCACAGACACCTCAAGTCTTGCAGGGAGGTTACATGGACATTTACAATCAGCCACTTATTTGCTCCAGCTCTTTTACATTGTTCTTTAAAGGTGTGCTTTTTCATTTCACAGCTCAATTCTCTGACTGTTTAGATGAACTCTATTATTAAAGGAATTTTGTCTCTCCAGCATCTCCAATATCTGCAGCAGTTATCCCTAATGACTTTACATGACTTACAGTTTCTCTCAAATTTCTTTGTCTACAGGCTAATAAATATTTCCTCAGAACTCAAGGCTTTTGTCACCTTTTCTAAATGTAATATTTTATCCTGAAGCTTTTGTTTGTTCTATTTTTCTTCTTTACTTCTTTATATTTCAGCTTATTCACAAAGCAATTTTGTAAGAATTGTTACTGTAAATACCCAAAGCCTTTACCTGCTACCTTTAGATCTCAACGTCTCACAAATACTTTATGGCTTACCAACCAATGTACAAATTGTTTGCAGGAGTTACTTTGTTCATTCACTGCAGAGAAGTAGGGTAAAACTAAGAAGTTTTGAACAGCATATTTCAGCTTATGCAATGATTTAAGATAAGAAATGGGGAATGTCATATCAATAGATTCCATGGAGGAATGTGGAAAGTCAAAATGCTGTTAACATAGTTCCAGTTTGGGGTAGAGACTTACATGCATTGAAATATTTTCTCACAGGGATATAAAATAGTTATGACTCATAACTCTTCCAAAGCTACAAAGGATCTTGTCCTTCCAGACTTACTGCATCAACTGTATGCTAATAAGATTTACTGAGGAAAATTTCTGGGTACTGTATTGTGCATAAAGATGATGAAATTTAGTGGATTTAATGTATCATATACTCTGTGTATTACAATGCTCTGTCATGCGTAAAACAATATTTTTAACAAATTCTTCACCATTGTTTAGGATTAAGTGAGGTAACTTCAGCAGAGACATCCTTAGTCCCTTAGCAGAATGAGAGGAGGTTGAATCTGAGAAAAATCCATGCATCAGAAATTGACTTGTGCCTTCTGGAAAATTTGTTCAACATAGAAAACAGAGAAGATCAATATACAGACAGCCCTCAAAGAAGGCTAGCAACAGCTCTGGGAAAAGTCATGGCTCTTAGACCCAGTACTGAGCTGCAGACACTGGAAAGGGAAAGCAGGAAAATAAATGAAAGACAGAGAAGGAAGGTGCCAACAAGATGTACACCTGAACCTATGCCAGCAAGCCCTCATTTATAAGCAGTGGCCACTAGCTGGAGTGATACCCAGGGTCTCCTTCTGCCTGTCCATGTCCATGCTCCTTCATTTAGTTATGTGTCTCATATGTACCTGAGACCCACCCCATCAAATCCACCTCATGACCTATCTTTAAAGCATCTTCGCACCAGGCCTGCCACATTACCTGCTGGAGCACTTCCTGAAGCTTTGACGTGTGCAGCCTGTCTGTTAGCACAGTCTGAACTGAAGCTTGTTGGGCTGACAAACTAAAGCCGTTGGTGTCCATTCAGGAAATGGTGCATTTTGGTGCATGAAAATGAAAGCTCCTTCACCTGGAGACATACCAGAGGGAGGTGGTGGGCAACTGCTGTGTTTCAGTGCAGCTTCCCTGGAGGCTACAAGGTTTCAGCTTGTTCCTTGTTATTCAAGACACATTAAGCTACAGAGGAAAAAGATCATGCTCAAAATATACAGGCTCCCAAAGCTTCAGAAATGTGTGCAAGTACATTTTTCACATGCTTTTCTGTTAATCATGTGCCCATGTCTGTCTGCATCATGTGCCCAGTAACCTCTCTCCCCAAAGATCTCCTGTACAATGCCAGCTGCCTCAGCAGTTTCAGACAGCTGCTGTTCCTTTAAATCAACCTGCCATAGAAACATTTCCTCATTCTTTCTCCAAATGTAGGCTCCCTCTCTCCTTCCCCACTAAATCATGTTGGCTTAAGGCCCAGAATGGGCAATATTCAGTTCTGGACCAATGACAATTTTTACTTACAGGTGAAAATGTGGCTGTGTTTAGCATTTTCTTTCCCGAACACACAAAGTTAGGAACAGGAGTTTTATATGCTTGTTCCTGCTTCCCAATATTCCCAAGTCCTAGAGGATCTCTGGATATCAGATTTCAAAATTTTGCCAGTTTTTGGAACAGAACAAAAAATTATTTTTTAAGTTGGTTTGTATTTATTCCATTTAGTTTGCCTCTCTTTCTCAGGCACATGCTGTCAGTGAGAGGAACTGAGAGTGAATAAAAACAGAGTAGGAGGAAGATGGGAACCCTCCAAGACAAGGTTTCAGTAAGATGCGAAAAAGGCATTGCAAATATGTCTTGGAAAAGAGCAAAGGTGTAGGGCTCTAGAAGTCAGTGTGTGTTGCAGCTAGAAGAAGACAGAGATGCAATTTGCTGTGCCTACGTGTCGTAAGGAGAGAGAATAAGACCCAAAGTCTATAGAGTAGTAAAAAAAAAAAAAAAGGAATATTAAGGTTCTTAGCTCTGTTATCATGAACTTTGTGATTATGAGTCTTTCCTGAGGTTCAAAATAAAAAACAATTTGTGTCTCAGTCACTTAACTGACAATCACTTCTTAAAATCATATCCTTGACAAGAAGAGTTGTCCCTATTCTGGGAATTACCATCTGATACCTTCAAGAAACCCCTAGATTTTATTCCCATGCTCATGCTTCTAACTATGGGCTGCTTTGATGATGTCTCCAGTATATTCACTTCAGCTCCCTGGAAAACTATCTATTAAGTGACTTTGTACCAGTGCTCTCTCTGGACTACTCTTTAGTATTGGCTCCCTCTCAGCACCATCAGTTTCAAACATGGGGTCTTCTATAATTAAGTCACCTTCTGGCCAGATTGTGTCAGGGAAAACCCCTATCTATAATCTTCTCAATGTACATAAAGTATACACAGTGACACATTTGATGACATCTTCCTCTTATCATCCCTCCTGGTGCTTCAGAAGGTCTTCACCATGAAAAGTGGGTAACTGCCTAGAAGACCCACTATGTCCAGGGAATTTGCTGATAAAAGGTCATCAGAAAAGAATCCTAGGCTTCGCTGCTTCCTCCTCCATTCACCCATTCACAGTTAGCAAAAGCTCATAGCCTGCCAACTGCTCACAGAGTCCAGGCTCTCTCTCATGACTAGTAAAAAGCTGCTTGTGCCATTTAGGAGCTCCTTTCACCGACTGCAACACATGCTTACAATAATGAAGTGATTCACTGGACAGTACAAATAACAATATTGGCAAACAGATGTCTTTACTTCCCCTTTCTTCTGGGTGTTCTTCATGATAACAAACACAAAAATAGCATGCACAGCACTCACTTTCCCCTAGGTCTTTGACCTAATTAAAGACTATACAAAAGCATTATATAAAGCAGTATAAAAACTTAATGCTAAGATGCAGCACTGCCTGCTGGTGACAGTGCTGTTTCTTTGGTCGTGATGATGCATTTATATGGGTACTTACCAAATTAGATTAAATCAACTAAAGATTGCCAAAAGAAACATTAAAGGAATAACACTGCAATGCAGTTTTGCAACCTAGGCTTATTACAGTTAATCAGTTTTGCATGTATGTAACAAACTGTTTAGATGATCTATACTGTAATTGTGTCAGTGAGCAAAGGTCTTGGGCTTTTCCTTTACTCTACAATGAGAAAAGTCACCTGGGCAAAGTAATGTTAGCTTCCAAATTACAGAAGTGAATGCAATGTAAAGAAATTGGATTTTAAAGTCTTGTCATATCCTCTCCAACTTTATATCTGTTATAAAATAAACCATGGCAACAGTGTTTATGTGACTATCTTTATACAAGCAATAGGGATCACTCTGGCTAATAAGATGATATTGAGAGAGCAAGCCAGCACTGGTGGGTTTTCATCATCTTTTGTATTAAAATTAAAATCTTCATTTTGCACCTCCTATGCAGATCATATTTTCCAAACAAAAAGCAAGGTGCTTCATTTACTCATTTTGTACTGGTGAAGTTAACTTGCTGCTTCAGCCTAGGAAGCACATCTATTCCCACATCATGTAATATTCAGAAAAAGAAGACAGTTTTAATGAAAGTTATCAAGGGCTTGGAATGTAAGAGAGCAGTAAGAGGCTTTCAATAATGATGAGAATAAGAAATATGAATTCTCAAACTCCCTGTCTCTGTGCTCTTGGTAACACCAGGCTTGCAAAATTAACTCTTAATAGTTCAGTCAAAAACATACATGAATGTATTAAGAAATCTGGACTGATGAAGAATAGCTTAAACATTATCAGTTTGCTGTTAAAGTCTGTATTTCACATTTTTCAGATTTTACTACATGTTACAAAATTAATTTTGATCTAAACTTTATCCCAACACACTAATGTAGAACACGAGTTTTTATAACCAAGGTAACTTCTGTTTCAGATCAAGGAAAAGCATCATTCAAGTCAACAGATAAACCCTAGTTTTATCAAAGTAAACAGCAAAATTTGAATTTATTTTCATGGCTCCATGTTTCATTTTTTGTGGCTTGCCAAAAACATATATAGAAAGAGAGAGGGAAAGAGGGGAGGAGGTGACTACTTTATGAAAAAATTTATTAAATTTCTGTCACCCTTTTCCATTTTGAAGGGAAAAGAGACAGGGAAGCAATAAAGAGGAAACATATTTGTCTTCTACTGCCCAGTAAAAATTTTCTTTGAACAGATATTATTAAACAGAAATAGGAGATTAGAGAAAGAAATTGAATTTAGATCAGAGGCAATTGTGTAGATGTCATATTCATTGAAATGGTCACTGAGGAGCAACTGGGGCACAGCACCATGTCTTTCAAGAGCTGGACATCAATATATGAAGCCACTGAAAAAGCAGCAGCAGGGAAGCAAGCTCATCCAAAGAGCTTATTTTGACAAGTAAGGTTAACTATTTTTCCCCTCTTTATTAGACTATGGCTGCTGGGAAATTGACTGTGCTAGTCTTTGCTGAGAATTAAAAAAAGAGAAATCTATACAGAACATTCTGCCTTGAACATGATGATGTTATGGGGTCTGCCTTTGATATGTGAATGAGTTAATGTATAAAGAACATCATTTCCAGGAAAGTATAAAGGCCACCATTAAACCATATGTACAAGATTTTATTCTCAGAAAACCTCCAACATATTATATAATACCATACTGCAAGAGAAGCCACAGAATGCCTTCGTGTAAAACACTGTCATGACTGTTTCTTGATGTTTAGGCTGCGTTTGTCACTTGTTTGGATTTTTAGTTCTAAGGGCCAAACACTTTTAACATTTGTGCTTGGTTTTTTGATGTTGCTTTCTGCATCGTGATCCAAATTTGTTTTGCAGTCACTCACCCCTGAATACTCTACTAGAAAACAATTAAGATAATTGCTTATAAAAAGTTAAGTGCCTTTATGCAAACGCACATAGCACGAAGAATAAACAAGAGGAATTAGAGACGTGTTCACTCCTGCAGGGCTATGATCTTACTGGCATCACAGAGATGTGGTGGGATAGCTTCTATGACTGGAGTGTTGGAATGGAAGGAACGGGCTTTTTAGGAAGGGCAGGCAGGGGAGATGAGGCAGGTTTGTCACCCTCTATGTCAATGACCAGCTGGAGTGCATGGAGTTCTGCCTGGGGATGGATGATATCGTAGTGAAAGTCTGCTACAGGCCATCTCACCAGAAGACCAAGCAGATGAGGCCCTCTGTAGACAGATAGGAGCAGCCTTATGTTCACAAGCCCTGGTCTTCATGGGGGACTTCAATCACCTCAATAGCTATCAGAGAGACAACACAGCAGGGAATAAGCAATCCAGGAGATTCCTGAAATGAGTTGATGNTCCTGAAATGAGTTGATGATAACTTCTTTAAGTGACAGAGGAGACAATGAAAAGAGGAGCTATGCTGACCTTGTTCTCACCAACAAGGAGGCACTAGTGGCTAACGTGAAGCTCAAGGTCAGCCTTGGCTGAATCAACCATGAAATGGTGTAATTTAAGATCCTTGGGGCAACAGGGAGGGTGTGGCAGGGTCACTACCCTCGACTTCAAGAGGGGTCCAAGAAAGCTGGTTAATATTCAAGGATGGCCTCCACCAGGTTCAGAAGTAATGCATCATGACAAAAAGGAAGCCAGGCAAAAGCACCAGGAGGCCTGCATGGATCAACAAGGAGCTCCTGGACAAACAGAAAACTCAAAAAAGGAAGCCTACAGAGGGTGGAAGGAAGGACAAGTAGCCTGGAAGGAATACAAAGAAGTTGTCTGAACAGCCAGGGATCAGGTTAGGAAAGCTAAAGCCCTGATAGAATTAAATATGGCCAGGGACAGCAAGGGCAACAAGGAAAGCTTCTGTAAGTATGTTGGTGATAAAAGGAAG
>VZZY01018188.1:0-64281 GCA_013400335.1 Eurystomus gularis
AATAATGGACAGTGCATACAGTCCTATGTTATTTCAGTATTTAGTGATGGCTTTGCTCCTAGTGTGCTTTTACTCTAGTTCTAAAACTGATTGATAACGTTCGCTTAAAGCCTAGAGTGGTATTTGTGAGCTGGGTACAGAGGTCCATTGCACACAAATATTACTGATGTGCAAATTTTTTTTTTTTTTAAAGTTCAGGCTATTTTTGTGCTGTTTTTTTCTATGTGATAGGAAAATGAAATGTACTATAACTACAAAGAGGAATAAAATGCCTAGCCACATTGCTTTGTGTGCAATAGAAAAAACACAAAAGAACAAGGTCTTCTTTGGCAGTCTATAGTTATCGTTTGAGGTACAGGAGATATAGATCAAGATTTAAATGTGGTAGAAAGTAGAAAATTTTCATCTGAAATTAAACATAAAAGGCTACTGGTGAGATGTACTCCAGGTGGATTTTAGCTCATGCAAAATAACAACAAAAGGCTTTATTTATGTGAGCACGTCCTTAGTGTGAGAGAAGTGATACCATAGGCTTTTATTATTTTCTTGATGGGAGCTTCTTTCACCTCAAGTGAACTGCAGACTGGATTAACTAGGAATAGGTGAATACCGTGACAACAAAGCCTAATATTAAAAGTTCAACAATTAAGAAAAATGTTTACATGCAGAGTTTAAATTTTTCACAATGGAAGAGTAGGAGATTTTCAATTCATCTTCCACTTAGTCTAAGACATATACCTCTGTGGAGAGAAGGACTGTGCCTATACTGGCAAGTTATGTGGACCCATGGGAACATAGGAATGCATCTGTACAGAGGAGCATTTGGTGCCCAGCTCAGCTGTTTTATCACTGTTATTTTCATTGCCTGATTCCATGTCTAACTTTGTAAGTAGTGACATTTCTTTTCTCTGCACCAGGTTACACAAGTACAGCAAAAAAGCTGTTACTGAAATTAGTGAAGGGTATGAATTTTCTGGAGTATGATTTATTTGCTGATCTTCATGTTCTCCTTCTCATTACTGCCAATGTATCTTTGCAGTTCTCAAGTGAACTGCATTACTTTTCTTCATTAATTGGTGTCCTGCAGCTATGAAAACAAGAACTTTTAAAATTTTGCCAGAGAGTTTTTAATCAATATTTATGATATGAAAAAGCTGGATATGGTGCAATATTTAAATGACAGATTTGGGTTAATTTAGGACAAGAAAGAGACATTCTAGAAAGTAGGTAAAATCCTGTTGTGCTTCAGGGTTTAAGGATCAGTGGTAATTCAGTCTCCAATGCATTTATTTGGAATGATTATGTAAGTCTACTTTGAGAGCATATCCAAAAACCACCAATATGTTTTGTGACCATTTCATTTGGGGCTGGACCAAAAGCAATGATGTATTATGCCCCCAGTGCATTACAATGACTAAACTGATTTGAAAAAGATTTGGAGTTGCATTTTGCAGATGTGAATGGTTGTGTTCTTTCAACTGATCTTTTTTTTTTTTTTTTTAGAAATACTGTTCCTAATTGCCATGTCAACCACTTTCTCAAAAGTACAGCTCTGAAATGTAACTTAAGCTAATTTTTACATTATTTTTCCCAGCAAATCTCCAATATGGTTGTCAGAAATTTATGCAACCTCTTGTAACCTTGTATTATGATTGTGTTCAGAGACCACTACATATCATTCAAATGGGACCTATACAAACTGAAAAACTGTAGGTAAGTGCAAAAATATACTGATGCTAAAAATGTTGAGAGTTCATGAAAGCAGAATGGGAGAACATTCATATTGTATGCTCAGTTTCATACAGTCCAAGGTTAGCAGATAACTAACTTTTTTACCAGGCGGTGCACATGAAAGGTGTATTTGGCCCCAGCAAGGGTGGTATACATAGCAAATCCTAGCTGTATTTCTTGAATCTTCTTGAAATAAATGCCTAGTCATCAGTAAAAACCCTCATCTCTTGGGTCCTTAAGCTCTCAGGCTTCAGTCTGGAATCACTTCTTCTGTTCCCAGCATTCCCTGTCTTGTAGTTTCACCCTGGTGTAAACCATCTTAAGAAAAATGGTTCCCCAGCTTGAAACACCTCCTGTGCAGATGGGAAGCTGCTATCTTCCCTTCCTTTCTAGAAAACCAAACTCTGCTCTGTATTGCACTGATGAAAATCCATCACTGGTGGAGTTGCCCTAGAGATGCAGCTGTGCAAATGAAAGTAATAGTTCTATTAGTCTGGGCTTACTCAGTAAACTGTCCTGTCCTGAACCATTGCTCAGAGAAGCAGGATAGCAGTGCTGAAATCTGTGATCTTTGGCAGGCTGTTATAAGGAAGCAGACTGATCTTCTCAGATTGGACAAAAGTCCACAGGGCAGGAACTAGGTGTGTAAATAGAAAATGAGCTTTCTCAAGTTGTATTACTTGAAACTTTTAAACTCAGCAAGGTACTATCAGATGTGCCTTAAGTTCTGACCGTTCTCACTGTGTAAGTTGGGGACACCTTTAAAGACAACTTTCTTCAGTAGGTGCTGAAAAGAGAGAAATGGTTTGAAATTGTGTTCTATTATCTTCCAAGAGGCTTATATCAGCGTCCCTGATGACCACTTAATTTTGCATTAATTATAAACTAATCTGTATTTGCTGTTATACCCTGATTAGAATCATCTCATTTGGTGTTAATATGACCTCTGCAGAGCTTCTGAGTAATTCAGGATGAGAGCACCATTTGTTAATCAGCTGCTGAGTTTATCTTTCTAAAACACAATTTCAGGTTAAGTATGGGCTTAGGAAGAGCTATCCTGTCATGTGTGAAAAAGCCCACAATCTCTGAAAAGCTTTTTTCTTTCTTTTTATTTTTCAAGGGGCAATTTTCAGTGGGAACTACAAGGTGGAAACAGGAAGCTATTTCAATCAGTAGCAACTTGTACTTACTGCTTTAGTTCTTAATTATAACATACAAATATGAGGGAAGGGGTGGTTAGCTTATGCTCAGAGCAGAGGAGAAACATGCCCTTTGCTCTGGCTTGTTTCCTGTTGTGAAGGCATCCCCCTCGTGAATGAAACATTGAAGAGGAAAAATGTTATACGGATAAGTCTGTGGCTTTAGCACTACCAAAGTGGCTCTACACTTTGGCCTAGCACCTGGAGACATAAGGAAAGAAAAATAATTCCTGGGTTGTGGTTTGGCCAATAATGCCTAGGAGAAGAAATAATGCAGGAGAGCCTGGAAACCTAGGTGCAGTATCACATCTCTTTTAAGCTCTGTGCCAAACCTCTTGGCACTAGCAGTATGACTGTATCCTCTGTGTTATCTCTAGGGAATGAATTTATCCTGAGGCACCTGCAGTTAACATCGCTTTTTATGGTCTGTGACCTTAGTGATGTTTCAGACATCGGTAGCTTGTGCTGTTTAGATCGGTGCTTCAGGGTGGACAGTTGTGAGAGCTTTTTTCTGGCTGTCTGTGTGCTCTGGTTTGTTTATGTCTTCAGCCAGTGGCACAGTTTGTCCCAAGGAGCTGACCTTGTGCGTTAATCCTGCAAGAAGCTTCTGGCAGCTTTGCAATGGCAGGAAGACTCTACTGTGTCTAACTGGTTGGCATTCTCTTCCAGGGTGTTTAAATACAGATGAATCATCAAGCTGCTGGACTGAGTATACAGAATATGCGAACAGCAGTCAACCCACATTTACGTGTCTGATTTCAGAGAGTCTGAGTGTGCTAACGTTGGGCTTCATGGAAATGCGACTGCATCAGCTCAGCAATGCAGCAGACTGAATTTTAGTTTCATTGCAGCCTTAAGAGAAGATATTATTGCAGAGCTGCAAAAAAAATGTGTGAGTATGTATATGGTTTCAGAACATTCAAAACCCTAAAGCTGCACTCTGTTCCTGGGCTGCTTTGCCTCTATTTGGTCTCTAGTTTACCCTGTTGTTTAGATACTCACAGCAGGTGTATCATGATAAGTCCCAATGGTTTATATCGCTGACTGTCCTACTGCATCTCACAGCTTGTACCTGAACACCAGAGGTACACCAAAAGCAAGGAGAAGAGGAAGGAGGGTCTAAACCATCTGGTTCTGCTACCTTGCTGCAGCTTTCCCCATCAGGCTTTCAGTGCTCTCTTGGGAGAGCTCTGGACAGCATCTCTTCCCCTTCTGCCCATATGCACTGTTGGGCTACAACTCTTGACCACTTTTGCCTTATGCTTGAGATATGTACAAAATCGGGCATTTTGTACATCTGTGCAACCTTTCCCAAGAATAATTCCCAAGCATGGTTTTGATTTGGTCTTCCGTTTTGGTTCAAGGGAAGCCAAACTACTACAGGTTGCTTTAGCTCAGATGGGAACAGCTCTTCACCGAATTTAGTTGGAAATCCCCAAACCTCTTAAGCAACATCAAAATGAATACATTGGGTACTCTCTTGATTATCTTCTGACTTGCACTTTGTGGATCCAGTGATATCTGTGTAAGGGTGTCCCAGTCAGAAGTGGTTTGATCAATGCTACTTTGCTTACAGATCACAAACTTTTAACCCCTCCATCCCTTTATGCCCTCTCCACCCTGTTTAAGCAGCTATATGCATTCACAGAGGCAGGGTAAAGAGGGTAAACACAGGAAAAAACAGGAGGATGAATTGATGCATTTTTTAAAACTTTGTACCTCTTTACCTCTTATTATAGAAAGCTACAGCTAAACTGAAAAAAAAAAAAAAGGAGAGTACTAATGGTACTTCCTAGCCCTGCTAAGTAGATCTTTTATTTGTGCATCAAAAACTAGTACAGCAAATATTATCTTGAAGCCTCAGATTGCCCTCTATGTGCTGTTACTTTTTAGTACCTGGTATTTAGCTTAAAGCTGCAATTGCCAGCATCTGGAGAATCTCAACTTCCATTTTCAAGACTAAAGTGCATTTCTAGCTTTCATGACTAATGGTGAAAAAAGGTTAAAAGCCTTTCAATTGGGAAGTTCTACAAACAAAGTGAAAATGTTTGTTTCCTTTTAATCTCATGTTTTAAAGTGTATCTCAAAGCAGAACCTGTTTTTTTAACAAATGGGGATTAAGTGTCAGAAACAGTATGTCAGGACTCTCTATGGCACGAAAAGCTGCCAGTTCATTGCACAATAGCCATTGTAAAAGCTGTTTAAGAAGTGTTTCAAATGTTGTCTCATACACTGCAATGCTTAAGTGTATTATATATTACTTCAGTGAAAATCGTATACTATGCTCTGTCTCAAGTTACTGGGAGCTCTCCAAGCGGTTTTGAATGCTGCAGCCCTGAAGTTTATCTTTGTCAAATGCTCTCAGAACGGTTCTGTATTTGGCCTTTATTCTGGCAAATTGTGTGAATCGTTGGAAAACATAATAGTTTACATAATCTCTCTTTGTTACAGTGGCACGGTACATTACTCTGGGAAGTTAGAAACATAAAAGATTGGAGTTTTTAAACAGTTGATCCTCGTTTTTGTGGAAGCATAGCTGCGAAAAATAGATGCTACAGAAACGCAATGTACCATTTGCATGGTAACACTGATACTGAAACACTGTTTTCTTCCCAGGTTTTGAAAACTAAATTTTAGAAGTTGATACTTAAACCGACTTCAGCTTTAGAGGATATTCTGAGATAGCAGTGGAAATGGGCTGATCTTGGGAAAGGTGCACTCTGTGTACCCAGCAGGATTAGCTTTGCACAGGGCTGAACACGTGCCTGAAAAGGCATTGCTAAGAAAAGCCTATGCTACACTTCTTTTCTAGCTTGAACCCCTGAGACGATCTGGTGAGACAGACAAGCAGTGAGGCTGCTCTAAAATAAGCATATTTGAAGCGCTCTTGTGTAGATTCCCACTTGTAACAAACAGGCATATTCCTGCCTGCCAGCTGCTGATGTTGCAGGTGTGTCTCTGTTGTAATCCATTCCCTCACAAACTAGAGGTTATGTCACATCATGCTTTTATAGAGGGAATGCTACAGCGTGCTTCCCTCTCCTGAATGTACACAAGAATATTCAGAGAACAGGCAAGGGATATGCGTGACTGGTGACAGACATGAGAAACCACCAAGGGTTTCAAGAGATGGGAGAAAGGCAGGAAAAGAAAAATATTATTAGCAGGACAACAGCTGCTCTGCTGGTTTAGCATTCTTATCTGAGGCTATTGGTCTAGACCTGTAGGTAAATGTCACTGTACTTGTGGCATGTGAGCTTCACCAACGTGAAAACACTTGATTTAGTTCAGTATTGTTTGGAAGTTCATGTCTTCCATAAAATGAATGGGAAAAAGCAGTCAACAAAAAGGGTACCCATAGTTGTACTGCTGTTTATATTTCCAGAACAGTACAGATAGGCCAGCAATCTGTAACATTTTGATAGTCCCTGATGTGAAAATAATATCTGAACGATGTAATGGCTGTGAAGTTGCGTGATACATATATACATTGGGATCTGAGGCAAAATGAACAGAAGTTGCTGTTTGTGCTTTTACATTTCAAATGGAAAAAGTATGGCGATACACACAGTCCATTGCGCAGCTATGCATACATTTGTCATGTTTAGCAGAAAGGATTTGAAATCTCTAGGCCAGGCTGTACTTCATATTACCTCACAAAGAATAGGACAACTGCTCCTTAACCAGGCAGCGAGCTGCTCGAGCATACAGGGACTAGGTTTCTGCATGCCAACCTCCTAGAATGATTCCTCAAATCAGCAGTGAATATCAACCCAAATTTAAATATAAATAAATAAAATTCAACAGGTATCTGAAATGGTTATTAATAATTTTGTAGACTTTCTCTTGTCTTGCTAAGAAAAATAGCGTTTAAACTTCAAAACTGCATATAGAGCTGGTGTAAAGGCTGTAAGGAGTGACCTCCATGGAATAACAAAATTCTGTTTTGTTAGTTAAGTAGTTGACATTCATGTTTATTACATTTCTCGGAGTTATTAAATATTCTGTTTGATTTGTCATGCAAGCTAAGTCTGCTGTGTTTTAATAACCTACTAGACAGTTTTCATTTGAATCGATCTGGCCTCAAGCAATATTCAAGATCTCCCAGTCTCTCTGGAGAGAATCTGAGGTTGTAGGGCTCCGTTCATTCCCTTTTGTTTTCTTTCTATTTCTTTGGATCTTCATCTGTTCCTTGTTTTTATCTACTAGATGAACTCTAAGGCGCTTTAATTAGCTAGCTAAAAAGAAGTATGCACTGCAGACCTGAAAGAAAACAGATGGGAGTGTATTTCATCCTGTGACTTGCACTACGGTTTGCAGTGGCTTGTGCCTTGGCTGAAGGAAAATGCTGACTGTTATCCTAACCAGCAGTTGAGTAGCTCACCTTTTTCTTGAGATCAGATTAGAGATGGATTTCTCAGACCTTCCTTCCCCAAGTTTTCTCATTCCCCATTATTTTTCATTTTTCTCCTCGACATTTTATGTGCCCAAGGAAGTTTCCAAAGGACAATTAAGTACCCAATCCCTTTTGAAGGTCACTAGAAATGAGAAGATTTTAGAAGTGCAGGTATTATGTTGTAGACTCAAAGCTGCATATTCCTACCTTATTATTTAGTGTTCTCTGAATCATTCTGTTCAGTACAAAAACACTCTCTACTGCTTAAAAAGTAAAAAATCAAGAACTTGCCACTGTTTTGTTTGGTTCCATGTGGATATTTTACTGAAGTCTTCAAAGAAACAAAGAAGGAAAAAATACTGTTGAGTGTTGCAAAAATCTATGGCTTTTTAAAATGCCATAGATTCAGCTGCTTGATTTTCAGCTATGATGAAGCAGTCTTCTAATCCTGACAAATTATTTAATAGATATGGTTGATTGTGCTAATATTTCCAGCTCTGAGTATCAGTTTTCACATTTTACGTTTTATAATCAGAACAAAAGATTCTCAGTATAGCCCAGCCCTAATAACAAGCAAAATAGTATAACAGGAGTATAGTATTAGCAGTGATGATCTAAGGATATAAGTATGGCAAATGTTTGCAGGGAGAGGTCATACTCTTTATTAGGGCACCAGACATAGGCTTTAAGCTTCTATTTTGGATGTGTAGAATTTCTGTGATCAAATCTTGCCATTTTTAGTGTGTCAATACGGTGAAAACATGAGTCCTCGTTCCCCAGGGAGCATCTTAAAACATATACTGAAGCAATGTCACAAGCCTTGCAAAAAATGCCAATTTGGTATGAAAGAAGCCCTGCTTCTATTGTGGTAACTCTCTCAATTTTAACCTATTTCCTTACCTAATTGCTAATTATGAAGTAAACTTTTCCTCCAATTACATCCTCTGCATTACCTCTTTTAGTGGATGAGTAGTTTTGATCAAATTTCACTCTATAGGAAAATCCAAACAATTTCAACAAGCTATGTTTATTTTCTTTAAGAGTTTGACTTGCAAAATCTTTCAGAGAACTTAGCAAGGAAATCAACCTGTAGTTAAAGAGTAAAACTATAAGCATCTTTCAAAATATCAGTGATGTTTTTAGTCTTGAGATTTTTGAAAACTAAGTAATAAACAAAATTACTGAATAAAACTACAAAAGAACTCTTTAGTATTTGCACTCCAGAATATTCTGTTCTGGATGCCCAGCTACAGTCAGGGAATGCTCAGGGTGAAAGGAAACAGGTTTTAATAAATATATGTGTGTAGCTTTTCTCTTTTGCTAGAGTCTTTCAAGAATATTTCTAGACTGAAGCCTCTGCAATAACTGTACCTTATATAGTTTCAAGTCAGCTCAGGTATCAGTAAAAGGAGATTAATCTGCTTTCTGGGGCATTTCATTTATATGGCCTTATGTTGCCATCCGAGTGCTCTACTCATCCTGCCAGCAATACCTAGCACAGCTTGTTGGAAGCTGCCAGGGATTTACGGGCAGAAGCTGCAGTGCTGTCAACTGGGGCAGTGTGCCTTTGCTGCGTCCTCCTGGTGCTGTACGGCAGAGTGCGGCACAGCAGAGGAGCACAGCAAGGGCCGGTGCTCAGGAGCTCTGCTTTTGATGGAAACTGAAATGAAGGAGTGCCTTGATATCTGTCTGCTACCAAAGAGATATAAAGCACTCATCTATACTTTTGCACTAATTAGAATCTAAAATTTTGCTATTACAAAAGGAACTGATTGAGTGTATTAAATACTGTATGCTTCAAGCAACACAATCAGCTAAAACATACAGAATTTCATGTTCAATCTCCTGAAAAGTTCTTGTGCAAAATGAAATTCCGGAATACCTATTGTCTTAATTTTCAGCTCAGAACAGCAATAACAGCTGCAATATGGGGTGTTTCCTAGGAATTCATTACCAGTTGGAGTCCCTTCAGTAAGACGCAAAGCAGCTTCATTTTACTGTAACCATCAGACCTTAACAGGAGCTTGGTTAGTTTATTATTTTCATTTGTAACTCTGTATTTTCTGCCATGTGTTTTCAATAACGAGTTTCTCCCAAGAACTTTGAATTTCAATTGCAAATAAAATGTTGACAATGCTTTTGGACATCTATGTTATAACAGTTACCAGCAAGACATTAGATGGGCCATTTCCCAGCAATAACAACGTAATAACAATTTGGCAGGATTTTTTTGCTATCTGTAAGCTAGATTATCTTTATTTAAAATTGATAACAAGGGCCAGGTGGCTGCTAAAAGGTCAAGATATGAATTACAATCATATGTTTCCGAGGCAATGTTGGCCAGTGGCTGTTGAAGCATAAATTGCTTCCTGATCAAGTGGTAGCATAAATTGCTACCACTTCTGATAGGAGGGCCGGGGTATGGTTCATCGCCATGGGAACACAATATGGCAGGACACCTCTAGGATTACTCTTTGCACTATTTCCACTAAAATACATGCCAATATTTACTCCATCGTGACACTACTAATTGATATTGCGGTGGGTAATTTTGTTGTGTTGTTGACCAAGGATTGGAAATCATCTCCTGTACTGTGTGTAGTATTCCCATAGAGGGCTACATGCTTAGCATGGAAGAATTACAGAGTCAGTAGTATGGCCTACAGGATAGAAAAGTGAATTTGGGATGCTTTGGGAAAAAAAATTGGACTTCCTCAATGATCCTAGGGATAGCACCTCTCTAAACTTAAGTTTCTCTAGCTGTGAAATGGATAAGATATAGACCTTCTGGAAATCATTATTAGGTTGTTAAGTTAGAATGATATTATTTCTGGCTTTCTGTTCCAAAAAGAATGAGACAGAAGCTGATTACAGTATAGTTAATTTTTACTAAACCTGGAGAGAGAATATTGGAAGGGAAAAGGGGAGAGTACTTATCTTGCCTGAAGGAAGGAAGAAGGCTGAGTCTAAAAATCTGCCATGTTATGTCAAAGCAGGAGCTGCTTGCTGCCGTTGTGCTTTTTTTTTTTTCAAGGACTGAAGTAATGGTTCAGTCAAAATGACTTATCTAGCAACTTGCCTGCCATTTTCCTAAAATCCAAAAGGCCACTTTACAGTTGTCCTATACTAAGATGACTACAACTGTAGTTTAAATCAATTATTTCAGGTATATGAGAAAGAAGGAATTAGATATAATCAGAAAACAAAGGACAAATTGTTCTTCTGTTAACACAGTTTGAAGGCTATAAGTGTTTGGCAGGAGAAAATCATGCCTATTTTTTCAATGAAAACTCTGAAGAAAAAAACCTTGTCTTGATAGCACAGTTTAAATTTGCTTTTCCTAGAATGGAAAGCAGATTAAAAGGGATGTGGGGGGTTTTTTAATTCAATTGCTTGAAGGCTTTTTTTTTTTTGCTTTTTTTTTGGTCTTAATCTTATGTTTTCTGTACTCTGCAAGAACAACGCTTTGCAAGGGCTGTTCGGTACAGTTTGCTGGAGCCAGCTCTTTAAAATCCACTGCTCCAAGCTCTGTTCCCCATCTCTACTGTCCTCTCTTTAGGAACCTCATCGTCTGTCCTCTCGTTTAGGAATCCTGAGGCCAGTTATCCTCAGGGTATTCAGCCCCCTGAGCTTGAAGACAGGGATGGAGACCAGAATAATTCCCTGATAATCCAGGAAGAGGTAATCAATGACCTACTACGCCAATTGGACACTCTATGGTCTATGGGGCCAGGTGAGATCCACCCGATAGTGCTGAGGGAGCTGGCGGAGGAACCTGCCAAGCTGCTCTCCATCATTTTAAAGCGATCCTGGTTAACAGGGGAGGTCCTGGATGACTGGAAACTTGCTGATGTGACATGCATCTACAAGGAGGGCAGGAAGGGGGATCTGGGGAACAACAGGCCTGTCAGACAGACCTTGGTACCAGGAAGATTATGGAGAGGTTAAGCGTGGATGTGCTCACACAGCAAGTGTGGGACAACAAGGGTTGTCCTAGCTAGCATGGGTTCACAAAGGGCTAGTCCTGTTTGACCAACCTGACCAGGTTCTTCTGTGACCAGGTGACCGACCTAGAAGATGAGGGCAAGGTGGTTGATGTTGTCTACCTGGACTTCAGTAAGGCATTTGACACCATCTCCCACAGGATCCTGTTGAACAAGCTGGTGGCTCATGGTGTAGACAGGTGGACCCTTTGCTGGATTGAAAACTGGCGGGATGACCGAGCCCAGAGGGTTGTGGTGAATAGAGTTAAATCCAGTAGGTGGCCGGTCACAAGCAGGGTCCCCCAGGGCTCAGTTCTGGGGCTGGTCTTGTTTAATATCTTCATCAACGACCTGGATGAGGGGATCGAGTGCTCCCTCAGTAAATTTGCAGATGACATGAAATTGAGTGGGAGTGTCGATCTGCTTGAGGGTGGGAAGACTCTGCGAAGGGATCTGGACAGGTTGGATTGATGGGCTAAGGCCAGTTGTATGAGGTTTAACAAAGCCAAGTGCTGGGTCTTGCACTTCAGTCACAACAACCCCGGCAACGCTACAGGCTTGGGGAAGTGTGGCTGGAGAGCTGCCTGGTGGAAAAGGACCTGGGGGTGCTGGTGGACAGCCGGCTGAACATGAGCCAGCAGTGTGCCCAGGAGACCAAGAAGGCCAACACCATCCTGGCCTGTATCAGGAATGGTGTGAGCAGCAGGAGTAGGGAGGTGATTGTCCCCCTGTACTTGGCANGTAGTGAGGCTGGTGCTGGTCTCTTCTTTCAGGTAATTTGTGATAGGACAAGAGGTAATGGCCTCAAGTTGTTCCAGGGGAGGTCTAGGTTGGATATCAGGAAGAAGTTCTCTACTGAAAGAGTTACTGGAAGAGTGATTAGCCATTGGAACAGGCTGCCCAGGGAGGTGGTGGAATCACCATCCCTGGAGGTGTTAAAAAAATGGCTAGATGTGGCTCTTTGAGACCTGGTCTAAGGGTTAGGGAGACGTTCGACACAGGTTGGACTAGATGATCCTAGAGGTCTTTTCCAACCTAAATGATTCTGTGATCTATATTTAGCACTCCCTCTTTTCCTCCATTCACCTGCTTACACTTAAACCTAGAAATCTCTGTTCTTTGTTTCCCCAAAATAACAATGTATTAAGGTGACAGCATGTCATGTATACTGTGTTAGTTCATAAATGCATCTCATCAGCAATTACATTTTCCCTGTGAGGTGTTTATCCTCAAGTTAAAAGAGGCACGTCTAGGGTACACACAGCAATAATACAAATTTCAAGACCTATCCACATCAGAACTTGTATTCTTCCAGTATTAGTAGTGTAGTAAGGTACCATACTCTCTACATTTTGTATCCTATTCCTGCATCAGCGCACTGTAAAGTAGCATTGAAATGATTTTATCAGTGTTCCTTATTTTCCAAAGGCAGGGGACTGTTGACTTTCCCGTATTTATTGTTTGGATTTGCCTCAATAAAAGTGAGGGTGAGGACGAGGAGGCAGCACTTTACCCATTGGATTGTTTCATTACTCAACAGATGACATATGGTTAGTTTCCTATATTTCTAATGAGGACTTAAGCTGATGCCACTGAGTCTTCTTAAAATTGGTGATGGGCACCTAAGTCTGGGTGATTTTAAGATCTGTAGCAGCAAAGCAAATAGATTACAGTGGAAATACTAGAAAAAACACAAAAAATTAATGTTGTTTTGAAAAAGATAAAGATGGAGAGTTGACCACAGCTGCGTACCACGCAGATGCTGCGCCAAGAACAAGCTTAGAGAGCTGGTATCAGGAATTTACAGCACCATGACACATTTAAGATTAATGTCTCACAGATTGCTAAAATAAACTAACATGGTGGTACAGCACTGCATTTTATGTGAAAGAGTGCGTCATAGCTTTATGCAGATTGGGCTATGATAAGGCTGTCAGTAATCAGCTCATTTCAAAACTGTGCTGAGCAGAATGGAGAGTTCACCTTGTTTTCTGAAAATCAGAGGTATGAAGGCTATATAAAATTGGTTCTGGTTTTGAAACCACCTTGACAGTTTTCAAATAACTTTTTTGAGGGTGATGTGCACAGCTGCCTATGTAAAGAAGCAGTCTTGCTGAGTACATGGCAACTTAAAAAATGAGATTCCTTTTTTTTTCCAAGTTCTCCTTTGCTAATAATTGAGCAGGCTGCTGTGGGGTTTGGGTTTAATTCACTGGCATTAACAACACAGCATATTTAATGGATCATGGGACATCGGAAGGAGTCCTACTGTCTACTTAATGACAGAAAGAAGAATGTAGTATCTGGGGCCTGCTGAAACTGTTACAGTTTCCTGGCTGGGTTTTGTGGGTGTTACCCATGTAAAGATCTTCAGCCATTACCAAACAAGTTTACCTGTAAATTTCAGAATAGTGAGCCTTGTAGCTATTCTACAGGGGTGCCAGGTTGCAGAAAAAATATTTACTTACTTTCTTCCTTATTCTAACATATTTGTTTTCCCTAATTCTCTGCCGCATAGCTAAGGAAAATTAATCTAATGACTAAGTAATCTCTCATGTCGGATTATGGTTTAGATTTCTTATCAGCTTCCATTGTATAAATATAATCTGACTCATGGAAGAAGAACTGTTATCAAGTGTATGTTTCCTTGAAAGTTTTGATAAAAGATAATAACTTATGGCTTAAGATGTAGAAAAGCTTTATTATAAGCAAGCTATGTGTTGCTCATGCCACACTTTCCTGAATGTACCAGAGATAATGTGTGGCTGGTGGGGCTTTACTGACTTCCCTGATAAATGTTTCTAATATTTTTTTTTTCTTTTGTGTAAACTGTGCTAGGTGGAAGATAGTACAAATCTGCAAAGATTTATGTTGTTCGTGTATTAAAGGTACATGTATATGGGTGGGAAGCATGTATATGGGCAATGATGCCACAGAATATTAATCATTACAATTGCTGCAGAGTTGCCTAGAAACTGCATCCATATGAGACTGCATTTTGATAAGTGAGATTCCTAAGAACCTAGGCACCTAATCTTTTAAAATATTATTTCCCAAAATATGGATCCATTAAGTTTCATCTTATCTTGCAGCTGCAGAAATTTCTTAGAGCTGTAGGTACCCCAGAGGTCTGCTGCCATTCAGAAACAGAATTGCCCATGTTTTGATTGTGCTGAACTGGTATCTGTGCTATTCCCAAACCGCTGCTGGATTCAGAAACAAGGTGTGTTACCTACTGAGTACTATCTAATCCACACCTTATACCATTAACACCGGTTCTTTTTATCTACCTCATTTGGACAACAGAAGGAAATAGTTTTAACCGGTGGGATTAGAGGTTTTGTAAAATTACTAACCTGCTTTCAAAGCTTTGCTGCATGTCAGGTAGAGGAAGGACTTGAAGATAGATTGTTTATAACATACGTTTGTGAGTGTTACTTGATTATTTGCTAAAAAGGATACTGGTAACTCAGTTTGCCTTTCTTGTTGGATTGGGGTTTTTTTGAGAGGGAAGACAGTGCTGAGCACTTTTAACTGCAGGACAAGGCTCATGGTTGTGAATAGAAGTGGATTTAAGTGACTTCTAAAGGGGATCCTAACCATATCTCCTTCTGTGGTATTTTCTCTTATGTAGGCCAGCCAGTTCATATTAGGCATCTCTTTATTTGTTGAACAAGAAGAAGCTGTGATTTCTACTTGGTAGAAAGACATTATAGTTGGGGATCATGACAAAACTTAAGTAGTTTTAGTAAAAGGCAAATGAAAAGTAGAAACCATTCTATCCTGAACAATGTAAGCTGGCAAAACAGAGAAAAGCTGTGAATCAGAGGTATTTCTATCTTACAGGTGAGCAACTGACATGTTGGCTTGGTGAGGTTCATAAACCAAACCTCAGCTAGGATCAAACAGTAGAAGGCATCAGAACCAGAAAGAAGGTACCCACAAGACCCCAATCTTTACTGGTGGGAAACCAGAGGACAAAAGCCTCTTGTTTCTTTTTTACTTGAAAATGTTGTTCATTTGGTGATTTTGTGCATGTATACAGATTTTTCCAAGATCAGTCTCTGAGTGAGGGTCAGCTGTACTCTACATGCAAAAGACCAGATGCTCAAAGAAACATTGAGTGTACTCACAACTAGAAAGTTATATTAAGATAAGGTAAGTACATCAGATACAGAGATGGCAGGCAAAGTTCAGACCTTGATTTTCCCTGATTTTCAGGTCAGACTCCATCTGGAAGGTAATGTTCATCCCTAATTAACAAGAGCACCTTTCCTTCTGCAAAAGCCACAGTTGGTCATATGCCAATTTTGCTTTTTTAAAACAACAAAAAAATTGTTACAATATCACTTAGAATCACTGAAAGTTCCTTCAAATTTTTATGTATTTTGTATGTGTCTACAAATCTGGAGTTATCTTGTGGTTCTAGATTGTTTTTTCTCCAACTTTGGCTTTCTAATACAAAAGAAAAATAAATATCCCAACAGCTAAAATCGTTCTCAGTACTTGCATAACAAGTGTGTAAGCAAAACCGTACAGGCTCATTTGTGTCCTCATTAGCCAGTCTCCACTTCAGCAGTGTCGTTTAACAAACATGGCAGTATATAAAGGGGACTTGTGTAAACTGCTCTTTCATTTCACTTTGAGGCAGAAGGGTAAGTTGAATTTCCTTTTAATAAATCACAAGGAACTTCAGCTAGAAGGCAAACCTGTTCCTTTTCATTTCCCTGGTCGTATTTACATTTTAAAATTAAATTTTCCTTTATTAGTATTTTTAACTTTGCTTATATTAGCAATTTTAGTAGATAAGGAGATGCCTGAAGGATACCAGATTGTAATGACTGATGAAGGTCATTAAAACTGGATTAAAACTGAAGAGCTGTTTTTTTCCAATTTGCTATATAACTGATCAGGACTCTGACTCTGCATCATAATCCAATTATGAGCTGGATGTGGTAGTCCAAATGTAATTCCCTGAATGATCAGCACCAGACTAAGAGTACCTATTATAATTGCATTTCCTTATCTCAGGGATGTAAGTATCCCTAGCCACCTAAGGTAGGTTTCTGTTAGAGTCTTTAATAATCTGCTCTCTGAGTCATTGGCCAGCATTGTCAGAGGTGTCTGCTAGCCTTCAATATAGTGAAGGGTAAACAACTGCAGACACTTCATATTCAACACACGAAACTCGACAGCACTTCTGATGCAGCATGTGTGTTCTCAGGTGGATTTGAAATTTCCACTCATTAAAGTGGAAGTTCTTGGCTATGAGGAATAGACACTACTATTACTGAAACAGATTCTATATGGAAGGTTTAAACAAATTTAGAATAATGTCAAAAGCCTTCTATGATAGAGCCAATCTATCACAGACATAAACAATACTTCTTTTAAAAAAAGCTTAGTGCAGTTTTAGTGCATCCATTTAATAAATAGTAATAATAATAAATTGATATTTTGACTCTGCTTGGCATATATACTTTGAAACAAACACCTTGTTTTAACTGATGAACCCAGGCATTAATAATCTTGCAGCACTGAAGCCAATCAAGGTTTTATTCTCAAATTTAAGAGAAGCTGGGTTTAGAACATATTATGAGTCAATTAAAATGATTTTGTCAATTCTGAATTTTAAGGTTGGAAGTTTTTAAGAGAAAGTAGTACATAATCCTCTCCAATTCATGCTGAAAGAAAACTGAAGTCATGGATATTAAGTTGTATGTGTTGTATGAGAGTCAACCCATTAGGTTCATCACATTAGAAAGGGACACTCGTTCAGGAATCTTGAGCCTTTCTTTATCTCAAATTATTTTAACTTAATTATGCTAATAACTGGATATCTGCATGCCATAGTGTCTTATACTCTATCAGTTCACGTTTTATAACCACACAGCATTACCAGTGCTGCATATCCATAATCTATAGTTTTGGAGTGCTTTTTATTCATGATATCTCAGCACTGAGATAACATTCTATCTGAAAGGACAGAATAAGATGAAGAGGCCATTGCCAACCAACAAATATGCCTTTTCTACAGAGTAACTTTGGCATTTTCAAGCTTGTGGAATTTTGTTCAAAATAAGTTAGGAATGTCAATTGAGCTATAAAATTTTGCCAGTATGTAAAACGTTCCAACAGTCTGCTTATTTCAAATAAATGTGCTTAAATAGTACTATGCTTAAAGAGATTGCTAACAAGCTCCAAACCATCACAACAACCACTGTAACAGCTTGTGCCTTTCAGGTTGGTATCATATGCATCTATGTTTCATGACTGATTCATAGCCCTTACAGACAAATGATGGCTTAAGTGTGATCAGTTACATTGGAGCCCAGCATTTCTCAAGGATTGAGCTAACAAACAGTGATAGCAAAAAAGATTTGTCTTCACCACTCCCAAGTGTGTAGCTGTCATTATGAGTGTACTGATCTGTGTCAGTCTAGAAAAAAAATTGTATATAAGATATGCAATGGTAGCAAAATAAATCTGAGAAATCTCTTATACCTGAACTATAGACTTTATTTAAACAAGGAAAGAATGTCAGTTTCAAGAAGAGGGGAAGGGAGAGAAAAAATAAAAAATGGTTCAGTTATGTAAGCTAATACCTACAATTTCATACAGAATCCTTACCTGACAAATGTGTGGGTTTTCTTACAGCTGGCCTGAGCAATCATGATGTCTTACTCATCCTACATGCTTATAGCAGTAGCTGCTTTGCTAGTGACTTGCCATGCACTGCGTAAATGTACTGGGCTACCCGGTATCCCTGGACTGCCTGAAAGAGATGATCGGAAAGGACAAGGCAAGTCCTTGCCAGGCAAGTAAACTTCCCTTTTTTGCAAGAAATCCTTGTCAGAAAGGCTGCATGAATAAAAGCACTTAACAGAGAAGGATGTGTGCCCTGGAGGAAGCAGCTGCAATAAGAAGAGGAGGAAAAATTGAATGGAGGAACTGCTCAGTTTAATTTTTTTAATTTTTCTAAAAGGAAGGCCACTTCTCTCTTCTGAGAGAAGAGAGGAAATGAACAGGTTATCAATACTTAAATATATCAATTTTATATATATAAATATATATATATATCNTGCAATAGTAATCTGGTAAGGAATATACTTTGCACTGTGTAATTTTCTTTTTATGTAGAAATGCTTCCTCAAGGTCCATTACCAAGGCTAAAGCACTATCAAAACTGTGCATAGATTTAACACATTTCAGTTTGGGATTAAGTTCTATTTCATCCTGAAGTTTCCAGAATATGCATCAATTGGAAAGAAAATTATGCTTCTCTTTTCCAGGTCTCATAGGACCCTCCGGCAGAGATGGTCTTCCTTGGCCTCAAGGTGAGAAAGGAGAAAAAGGGGATATTGGACCACCATCTGAAAAAGGCTGATGTCTGTGTAATGTTCTGTCAGGCAAATGGAGTCTTCTCTCTATTGGGTCAAATATGTCGTTTTTTACTGACTGTGAAGTGCAGTAAAAGTTGCAACATTGCAGCTTAGAGAGGGGAAGATACAGCAATATTTTGTGCTTCTGCATTGTTGTTTAAGTTGTGAATAATGGGAACATGGGAGCACACAAGTAACTTTATTCTACACATAGGACACTTTCATACAAATTTCCATGGGTAACAAAAAGCATCTACCTTTACAGTGAGTTCCCATCTTCACCAAGCAGTGCTGGATGAATGGTATTTCACACAGTTATGTAGAAACACTCCTATACCAGTATTTATGGTTTCCATTAAGTAAGATCCCACTGTAAAAACACAAAGCATTCACCCAGCAGATTAAGAAGATTATATGGTGCCATAGGAACTGTTGCCACCCCAAAATTTCTCTTGTGTCTGTTCACTGACAATTAGAATAAAACAAATTCTCTTTGGCAAAGCCACTTTCACAGACACAACAAACAAGGCTTCAACCTAGAAAAATTCTTTTTCTTTTGTGCAGAGGGAAATTCACACCATTTCAGATGGCTGGAGGTTTTTGTTTGTTTACTTTAGTATAGGTTAAAAACAGTGTGAAAAAATACTGGGAAAATATTTATTTTGTGCCAGATGATGTAAAAAAAATACATTTGCGCTAGTTAGTTTTAGAATATGGTTAGTTTTATCCAAGGAATTTCTCCTGTCAGCAAAACCTAGTTTTGCCTCATTATATAACTTTTATTTTTATCTATGTAGGTCTACCTGAATCTCTGGACACTGAACTCCACAATGTTTTAGTAAATTTGAAACACAGGCTTTCCAGACTTGAAGGCGGTAATTTTTCCTTTTCTTACTTTTTCAGCTTACATTCAGTTTTAAGTGCAATAGGCAAAACTAAAAGAATATACTTATTGAACAACCAGTGAATTGGTAATATTTTGAAGATTTTTATTCCTCTTCGTCCTTTACTCTCATTTGTGTCCTCTATTCCCTCCTCTGTTCCTCCTACCACTTTTAATATTCTCTTTGTCTCTTGATTTCTCTTTCTTTGCTTTCCAATCAATACGCCATAGGAAATTTAAAAAGATAACTAGGTTTTTTCTTTTCATGTTTTAGTGCTTGCTCTGAATGGGAAAATAAGAGAAGTAGGACAGAAAATACTTGCCAGCAATGGGAAGAAAGTTGATTTTGCATCTGCACTAGAATCCTGTGAAGAGGCTGGGGGAAATCTTGCAACTCCCATGAATGAGGAGGAGAATAAAGCTATTTTGGGTATCGTGAAACAGTATAACCAATATGCTTACTTGGGCATTAAAGAGGGTGAGTCTTCAGGTCAATTTAAGTATATGAATGGCACACCTCTGAATTATACCAAGTGGCACCAATATGAGCCTAATGGGAAAGGCGCAGAAAAATGTGTAGAGATGTACACTGATGGGAGCTGGAATGACGAAAAATGCAACCTGTATCGCCTTACAATCTGCGAATTTTAAAGAAAGGCCTTTCAGCCACCTCAGAGTGTGGAGACAATAAAATATCCTGTGTTTTGCTTTTATGCAATTTCTGCAATTATTCTATATCACAAAATCTAAAATTAATCATATTGCAGTATTTTTTATCTTTAAGAAAATGCCAAATGTAGTAGGTGATTAAATTAAAATTTAATTAAAATGTGTCTGATCTGATACGTTTTTCTCTTCTGGAGGGTTGGGAAAAGCTCAGAATTCATTTTTTTCATGGCATATTGTCTCTGTGCACTGTGCCTTTGTGAATATTAGAGGAAAATTCCAAGGTTTGACTTGGGATATTGGAAAAGTCTGAAGTTAAAATTCCCAGTGGAAGTATATCCAAGTATTTAATAATTTCTGCCTTAAAAGAGATGCACAGGGTTTTACTTCACTAGAGCAATTACAGCCTCAAGTTTTGTATGTCTCTTTGAATTCTAGGGCTTGTATTGTGTCATTTTGAAGCATGCATGGATTTATTCAGCATCCATATTTAACTTCTGTTCTATAAAAATATTAACGGTACCAGTTACAATTAATTTTCTTAGTTTCAGAAGCTACTCTCTAGAAAACATTATGATAAACATTGCTTTAGATCCATGTAGACATAGAAATATGTGTATAAAATACTAAAGATTTCATTTTGTCACTAAAGCATCACATTCCGTCATAAAGTTATGACCATTGAAGTGTTAGAAGGCCACCTGTCTTCTCCCACTGAACAACCACATACTATTTTCATGGAGCAGGTAAGTTTGGAAGTTCAATCAGTTCAAACACAAGCAGTTTCTCTGCTGCTGTCATGCCAAGCAAACATACAGCCAGATCATCACTCAAATCCACTACAAGCAAGAAGCATCTTTCAACAAAGTGTTTTCACCAATCTGGGTAGCTGGTGAGCAGTGGGAGCTCAGTGAAGTGCCATGAGTAGAAATTCTCACAGACGTTGCAGTGAGGAAGTCCTGGGCTCATCCATTATTTTCTCACCACCTGAGGGAACAAAAGGAAGCACTGGAGTTTAAATACATGCATAAACACTTTTACTTTATCTTCTCCTTCTCTCCTACATTTGGCTCTGTGCAGGGAGCCGGTAGGAACCTGGACTTGACTCTGGGCAGTGTTGTCTCCTTGTCCGTAGCCTACACTGAGGAAGAGATGAGATCTATTCACATGGTCTTTTCAAGTCCTGTGAAGTTGGACAGCTTTAGAATGTTCAGAGGGAGGAGATAAGGGAACACTCTTGGCAGCAGGGGATTCCCACCCAGCATTGCATACAGCACTCCAGCCGATCTGACAGCGGACAGGGACTTTGAAATGGGAAAAGTACACCCAGTACCATGTTGGATAGATTTCGATGTGTGAACCCACTTTAAAAATAGTTTCTTTTTGAGACCTATGACCATGATACCATTGTGGCCAAAAATTTCAAATGGGAAGGAAATAGATTATGTCATGACAAAAATTCTGACTCAGATTTCTTTGAGAAAAGATGAAGCTAAATGAATACCTTTTAATTATCCTAGGCCTACCTCTGACCAGCTGCACTAAATCTGCTAGAAAGATGTGGAGGTTTACTTAAAAGTACCTCTATCTCTTGCATTTTAATTATTTGTATTTTAATGAGTAAACCTTGTTAGCAATTTTTGAGTCTTTCAACCATACAGATTCTTCATCAGAGCAAGATGAGTACCTGGCATAATAAGGCATCATGCTGGAGAAAGGAAAAAAAACCCAAGACTCTACTAACATGTATTATCTGAACTAAATTTACATTTTCATTTACATAGATCTCCAACTAGGTTTGGGCTATCCTATTCCTTTAGTTAATCAACAATTTATTTCTACCACATTTGTGCTTACAGAATGACTATACAAATCTCTTGTTAAGATCCTTAATGTCTAAAATCTTACAAATGGCTTAACACAATATATCACTTCAAGACACTAGGGTGCTTTTTATCCAGTTAAGAAAAATTTTTTCAGTCAGAAGCTAATTTGTATTACATCATTAAACATCTAGACTAGGTCTCAGAATCCGATTTCTTTCTGCTTAAGCCGTTACTAATAGGGAAAAAAACCCCCAACCATGCATGCTGCTTAAAAAAAAAAATAAATCCTCAGATCTGGCCCAAGCGCTTTCCCCTCTATGGTTCACACTGCAGTCTGTAACGTTTCAAGTACTTAAATGAAACTCCTCAGTTATTTTCATAAAATATTTCCATATAACATCACACTCAGCTATGCTCTAGCCTTTCCCTTCCATTCTGAAGCAGCCCTTGTTCTGTCTGAAGTCTTGACTATGCCTCATATATAAAGCTGAGGGTATCAAGGGGATGTCTGCAAGTTTCCTGCCTTCTTTATAAAAAAACCCCGTTCACGTTCTTTTGTGTGGACTTTTATCTCCTAACTTTGAACTTCAGAGGGGAAACCATCCTATGTCCAGTGTCAACCATCGTATGTAGAAGAAATAAAATTCCCTAATAAAAACAATATTCTACAAACAGGATCAGAATGCATTTGTGTCATGGGATTCATGTGGTAATTAAGATCTGGGTGAAGGTATGCGCTTAGTAGAATGTTACTTGATTACTCTTTGCAGTTTCACAGAAGAACAGAAAAGTATCCAGAAACCGTTATTTTGTTCTTTTACATGGCTTTTTTAATGTGTGTATAACCCTATCAGTTTAAACCCTCAAATGCTGTTTAAAACACTGCTAAGCATTTCACTCCTTTTTCTGTGAAAGATCCAAACTGTGCATCTATGTACTAATTTTCTTCAAATGAACAGTGTTCAGGCATAGGAAGACACAGAATAAATTGTTTCTCTGTCCTATTACTGTAGGATTAATAATTTTGTTAAAATCTTTCCTAAAAATGCAATGAGTAAAAATATGCATAATGACCAGACCAGGAAAAGTCCAAGTTAGTCTCCTTTTTTGTAATTTATAATAATTTGCTACAGAAAAGCAATCTCAACAGTAAGATCTTTAATTTAGAAAATAACTTACTTCTCAAATGCTATAAAAGTATTTTGAGAATTAGGATCTTAGTACAACTTAAAAGGTCACAAAACTTCAGTTCCTTCTGAAGCAAATGGATTGTGTATCACATAAAAGATATTTAATACAATTGTTATTACCCTGTATTTAACAGTGAGAATTTTGTCTGGTTGTAAAAATGATGCTGATTTCAGATAGAATCCTCTCTGGTCTTGAGTGATATTCTCTTTTATAACTGTATAATTTAATTAGGTGTTCTAGCTTAGAAATACTATTAGCAATTTTGAGCATTAGAAAAACCTCTCCTCTGTCCCCGGTCAATCCCTACCACATGCAAAGGAATTGACCATTGATTACAGCAAATAAATGTTGCTTGCTGATTTTTTACAAATTTTGAAGCCAGATTTAAGGAAGAATAATTACATTATTCCTCTGTTCTTTTCCAGAGTCAAGAACATATATGGTGGAAAAATACCAGTACTTTCTGCCACAGTATCCTAGCAGTGCTGCAAATACAAAGTAGGGTAAAGATTAATCATAAATTAATAAGTGCTGCAAATAAACATAAGATGTTTCTTTAGAAGAACAATAAGTGCAAATAGGACAAGAAATACTTGCCACCAGGAAATTTGTTAGCTGGTTTTGAAACCACACTGAGAAGTGGTAGAATGACTAATGGCCCTATTACCACTCTTATGAACCAGAGGAAGAGAATGTTCTTATGAACATTGCGTAATGGTATAATAGACATGTTTGTCTGCACCCCAAAGTGTCTGATTGCAAGGGATTTTCATTATCAGAAGTTAAAATGTACTCTAATATAATCATATTAACCTACACTTCTGCAAACATAGCTGGGAAGCACAATCAATGCGGGATGCTTGGAAAGTAGAGTAGCACATTTGAAAAATAAGGGTACTTGAATTTGATTTGAAGTCCCTGTCAGGAAACAAGAGTTTGGCAGAATTTGGCTCAAGGATGACAAGCCAGGTGTGATGCCAGGTGAAACTTTCACCCATCTCTGATCTTGTAGCTCAGGAGCCAAAAGAACCTTTATGGCAAGGGGAGCTTAACCCTTGAGGAGGCTGCAGCATTGGTTATTATGGTAGTAAAGGCTGTAGTGTACCATTTCACCTTCTTCTGCAGATAATGGAGGACAACTGCAGAATATATGGAATAATAGTTTCAGCTGGCTCATAAACATGAGGGTTTTTTCTCTCTCCCATTAGAATGTTATTTTGCTATTAACAACTATTGAAGAGACGAGATATTGTCTTGCTTTCTGTTTGTTATAAACACAAAACTATTTCTTTCTGTGTTTTTCAGCTAAGCTGCACCAAGTGATGTATCAGAGACATGTAGTGACCTCCACGTTGATCCCTCACACAAGTCAGTGGAACAAGATGGTGGTAGCATTTATGAGCACTGATCATACTGTCTACAGGTAAAATTAAATAATTGCTGCTCTAAAATAGTGCTCATAATTTAAAAACAAAAAAGCCGTGCTAAAGTTTGCCAACCCAGGTGTCCGTATCTTGCTGAATTCTTTGCTTTCTATTTTTGAAGCTCAGCAAAAATAGCCTCAGCCCTCCTCTGAGAAGGGGAGATGCTAGGTCCCACATGTTCTCTGCGCTTCCTGATATTCCCAGGCATAAAAGAGCTGCTGGGGGACAGTCTGACAATTATTTGGAAGAGAAAAGGAAATACAGAAAGTGCAGAACAAGGTGGCAGCAAGGTAGGATAGAAACAATGGCAGAACAGCATAAAATTAATGCAAACTGAAAATATGAGTGGGATTAGGGCTACTTAAATACAAATTGAGTAAGAAAAGAATTTTCGAGGTTATCTGAGGTTTGACTAGTACTATGAATGAAAAAAAGGACAACTTTCAGGAGGTTAAGTATACAAAGGATAGGCTAACAAACAGGATCATGGAAGGAACACACACCCACTTCCATGAACTGAAATTCGACTCTAGTGTCTATATTTTTTGAGGCAGCTAAGAAACCAGTGTCAACTAATGTTTGTCCTTTGCATTTACCTACATTGTGCAACAAAACCTGCTCTTAGAGTATGTTACATTTGCTTCACTAGCAGTGAAATAATAAAACCTCTTAATGACAGAAGTGGAAACAGAAGAAAAGTTGCCTCAATACTCAAAAATTATTTGCTTTTTATCAGATCCATATCCTTGAATCTTGCTGAGCTTCTGTGATAAGTGGCTCAAAGCAAGATCAGTAATAGTTGACAAGTTATGATAGTTATATAAAATATTTTATTAGGCAATCATAAACAAGTGTAGTAGAAATGTAAGTATTTTTTAACTCCTATTTTAGCTTGCTCCATCTTGTCAATATGCTGATGAAAATCAAGAGAAGAAAAGTTTAGAGTTTATCAAATGTGCATCAGTTCTTCTCAGGAGTCTATCACACAAGACAAATTCTGTCTCCCTCCAAGTTTCCTAGGCCATCACTCAGCATGTGAAACCCACTAATGGAGGCCAAGCCTCATCCTACCCTTACACTGGCCTAACCTGCACTTTCTTCCAGATGCAGTTGAAGTGCCGAAGTTGTTCTCAGCATGCATGCAAAGGCCCACCTTCTGCCAGTGACCTCTTTTGGGGCTGATGTGACCCCAGGTAATGGCTTGTGTCGCGGTCGGGCGCGCAGAGGTCCGACCACCTCCCAAAGGGAGAAGGGTTGAGGGTTCTCCGGTTTTGCTTTTTTTTATATATAAAACAATTAGAAAACAGCCAAAAGAATGTTAAAAGCATTATGTCAAGCACTCAAAAACTAAGAAACTAGAAATTTAACAAGGAATTTAAACAAAGGTTACTCATGCAAGTTTAAATTGTCCCCTTCTGTCAAGGTACATACAACTGGGCACTGCTTATTTGTTTTTCACAGGACTGGTGCCTTTTCCAGGGCAGTCAATAAACAATGCTGCAGAAATTAATCAGGCTTATGTGGGCACAACACCAATGGCAAAGGACATTATATCAGTTGTTAAGTATGAAAGTGCAGGGTACAGGTGCAGAGTGCCTGTGGAAGTGATGTAGGCTTGCTTAGATCAAGTGGCATCTTAGACTAGTGTGGATATTGCTCGCATTCCCCATCTAATCTAAAAGTACTTTTTCCTCAACTGACTCAGCTGTTAGCCTTGCTGCAACGTCAAGATGCTGGTCTGACACCACAAGGATGATGTGATTGCATCTTAATTGTTTGAACTGGAGCACAGCCTCAAACTCCTTTCCTACAAGTCTCCATTAGATAGAAACAACTCTCAGCTGAGAATAACTTAAAAATGCATGGCAATGTATTTCCATTTCAGTGATGCTCTGCATCTTGGGGCTTCTGTACTTACAGGAGTGGTTTAGAGCAGCTTTTTGCTTCACGGAAAGGTCATTGTTCTGTTGGATAAACCCATTATTTGTGATATATAATCTTTCCCTGAAGTATTTTGGAAGTCAAGTGTGTGCTTTTGTGGCTGTTACCTTTATATAAGCAGAAGAAGTAGCATCAGAGCCAAAAGACAATAGTACAATTATGAGATTGTTTAGTTACAAGTTTTCAGTGGTTATCAGTAATAAGTCCTCAGTCTGCAATGAAAATGATGGTGGTGTTCCTGGTGGATATTATATTTCAGGTGAACTTGTTCTGGCTTTTCTTCAGTGACATTTACACAGCTGTTCTGTGGAAATAGATATTTCAAGTATGTATTGAGAAATTGCTTTATTCTGCTCCAGGGCTCTTTTTAAACATGTGAGAGTGTTTCTACAAGTCAAGAAAGTACTTTCAAATATTTTCCTCATATTTTAAGTGTGTTTACCTCTTGAAGAAAACACCCTATCATTCAAGTTAAAGTTCATTATATTTCTATCCATATGCAAATTCCTGTCATATGACATGCTTTTTGTATTTCCTGTAGGTAACAAGATGAAGCTCAAGTTACATGCCCTATAAATTAAACCATTTTATGAGTCTTTCTTATTTCATATTGGAGCTGCTAGGTAAGTCTTTAGTTTCCATTGAAATTATGTTGAACCCTATTAAGCTGTATCACAGACCTTTCAATTTTAGATTTTGTCTTTGTGTCTCAACGCTCTTGTTAAAACTTTCACCAGCTTTTACAGAGGATATCACCTGAGGTGAAGATACTTTAAAAGACGGATGCCATTATGGAAGAATAAGCATTAACAATTGTTTCACTCTTAAACCAATTGATAAAGGCAGCATGTCCCAATTTATCTTAGCTTGGCTTTCTCTTACTAAAACAAACATGTTTAGTGCTCCCCTGTAAAATTAAGACTGAAACTATAGCTTTTTGCATGGGAAAAATGACATATAATGTAACTGCTGTATGTAAAAAGCATTGAAGGGCATGTTTTGGATTTTTGCTTTGTAGACTAGCAGGCTGTATTGTGGAAAAAAAATTAATTTGAAATAACCTAACTTTGCAACTACGTCAGTGACATTCACATGACTGAGGGCAAAGCTTAAGGTACATAAAATTTGAAACTCGGGCAGCAAAATTCTGAAACATTGCTTTTTTTTTCTTAATGCAGGACTGTACACTGGAGAGTAAAATAGTCTGGTTTACATTTGGCTTTAAATAATGCTGTCTCCACAGTTGTTCCACAAAATCTTAGGAGTAGCTTTTTTCCTGCTTCCATGCTGTGCTCAACAGAAACGTGCAGGAACACTGCTCAGTTTCGCACACTCGCCTGAAGATGGGACAGATGAAGGATTTGTACAAGGTACTTGCAGTTACCATGTCCATTTTTATCTAGATGTACTGTTGTGTTCTATTTTTATGCTTTGTAAACTCAGTGCTATCTTGCATAATCTGATGTGGGTTCTACTTGACAGAAAATAAACAGATCTTTATTAATTCCTTATATGAAGTAAGAAGCTTAAATCTGTCCTACTTAATGATGCAATGGTTCAGTTCATAGAGAAAAGGCTATCATTTTCCATAACAGAGGGCACAATAAATTTCTTGTGAGGTGTTAGGTTTGAAGCTGCAAGCAAGGGCTTGAATAGCCTTAAGGATTCTGTCAACAAATCCCTAGACACAGTTAAAAATCAACTAAACTTACTCCACAAGTGCCGGGGTTTTGCCTGGACTGGCTTCACTTTGAGTGAAGACTAACCCAGTTTGCTAATTCAAGTTTTCCATAAACATCACTGTTCTGCAGGTAGTTTCCAGGAATGTCTTCCCTATCCTTACAAAGATCAATGTGTGAAAACATCCCCTGTTTAAAACACAGAAGTAAACTAAAGTCAAATGAAGAACATTTTAGAAGTTCATATTAAATTCAGATTATTACCTCTGCTTTAGCTTGAAATCCAAGATTCAAACTGTAACACAAAATTCTGGTTTTGTTCACAGGTTTCCTACCACTGGCTGGTAATGAAATGGAAGATGTTATCCAAGAATTAGAACATCGGATTTCTAGACTTGAAGGAGGTAATTTATCTACATTTACTTTTTGCTGTAGCTGGATTGGTGGGCATAAACAAAATGAGTAACAAAATGGCTTCTTAGGAAAAACTCAGAATTTTCTGCAGTTTAATTACATTCCATTTATATTTTGTTCACTGGTAGATAGGAGAGTGGTAACTCAAATAGGAGGAGAAGGGGATTCGTTTTTGGTAACAAGTGGGAGATACCTAATAACAGCACTGAAGTATGGGTGCAAGCAAGTCAGAAATTTATCAGATTGGAATCCCTGCCTATGCAGAAGTTTTCCGTGGGCTTCTCATTCTCCTAACAGACAAATAAAGTGAACACTAAAAACACCAAAATAATCACAACCAGATCCTACTGACTCAAGGACTGGCATACACCCTTGTATACCGCAAACCATCATACAAACCATATATAGAGTCTCAAAAAAAATAATAATGTGCTTTTTCTAAATGTAGAATTTCTCATTTCCTTCTGTCCTTCTCCAGCCCCTTTTGTGCTTCTCATATTTAATTGTTTGTATATTTGTGTTTCTTCCCTTTTTCCCCCCTCCCCTTATCTTTTCGGATTTCTTCTGGCTTCTGGGGGTTGTCTTTTTTTTTTATCTTTGATTTCAGGTTTTCCTCTCCTTTACCTTTTGTTGGGTTTAATCTAAAGTTATGGAGGAAAATAGCAGGAATTACAATTGGCGGCAAAGTGACCACAAAACAATGCATGAAAGATTAACAGCTTTCACCTCACCTTGCAGTCCTCCACTTGGAAAAGATGATAACAGCATCTGGAGGAAAAATATTTGCTACCAATGGGGAAAAAGCTGATTTCCGTACTACACTGAAAAAATGCAAAGAGGCTGGAGGGTCTATTGCCACTCCAACGAACCCGGGTGAGAACGATGCCATTCTGTACTTTGTGAAAAGTTTTAATACCTACGCCTACCTGGGGATAAAAGAATCTCTGATTCCACGGAAATTCCAGTTCCTGGATGGTACACGGCTGAGCTATACTAACTGGTATTTAAATGAACCTTCTGGCAAAGGGGAAGAGGAGTGTGTAGAGATGTACACTGATGGCACTTGGAACGACAAAAAGTGCAACAAGAATCTCCTTATTGTGTGTCAGTTTTAGTGCTTGCCCTTGCCACTCTCTGCCAGGCTCCCTGGAATACACTCACTTATCCCTTTTCTCTTCATTTGTAGCTAGTGAACTCAGATAATGCAACATGAAAAATAAAAGTCACTTTTTCCCAGGCATAAAGAGGAAATTATAATGAAAGCAGTGGCCATTTTGTCTGTTCTGAGTTTCTTGATATGACTGCCTATGCATTCCTACTGCTCTGTTAGCCTGCTGACTTATAAATAAGTAGATTGCTTGGGCATGTGCCTAAAGTGACTTGCACCCGCAAGATCTTTCAGCACCCCTTTACCCACAAGCCTCTAAGTTGTGTGGATTTAGATCCCTTTCTGTAAGTTTCCCTCATCAAATCTACCTGTACATACACTCCTGCTACTGCTGCTGTTCCTCAGCCTGCATTTCTTTGGCCATCTTCACCCATAACAGATCCCCTGAAAGATGAAATCAGCAGTGCTGCTAGGGTGGTGCAGAGCTATGAGCACCAGGGGGACTCACCTGTGTTATATTTCCCATGGGAAAGCTCTAAGGTCAGCACATCTTTAACCTTTGATTATATGAAAAGCAGTGGCCAGAAGGCACCTGTCCTGAACCCCTCCAACAACTCCTAATACCTGACTCAAAATGGTAGAAGCACAAGAAGCCCAAGGTCACACACCCTGTGGGATGTGTGTGGAAGAGAGCACACAGAAGCCGACAGGAGTTACAGTGCCCATGTGGTTTAGGGAAATTAGTAGAGCCGTGACAAGGCCAGTTTTTTAAGCCAGAGAGGTTCAGATACAGCTAACTTGTGGGCACCACAGGGCTGCTTGGCAAATCCTCATTAGGATTCCCATGGGGCTAAGGTTGGAGGATGCCTACATTTCTGACGCAGCCTATACTCTGCACTCATTGCAGAAGCTGCTCAGAGCATGCACCCTCCAGCACGGATCCTTAATCCAAAGGATTAAGGCAAAGCTTTCTGAAGAATTTTGTTACTGGAGTCCAGTCACCTACTGAAGTTGAGTCTTCCCAAGGTTAGCTTCACAGTTGTGCAATATAACACACACATCCAGATATGTTCTTTTTTTTTTCCTTCCTCTGGGGCAGACTTCAACATAGTTTAGGTAACAAAGGCTCTGCATAAGCTCCATGACATGATACAAAAGCTGGTGGAGCATCTGGGCATGCCTTCATATGCATAAAGCAAATGCCTGGCTATCAGTCACACACATGTGCTTTGCTAGTTCCAGCTTGGTCGTGGAGAGCTAAGCAAGGAAACATCCAGCTCCAGAGCCAGACCAGCTCCTCTCACCCTGTGACACAGAGACAGAAGAGTCAAAGTATGAAGATAATTGGGGAAGGCAGGCAAGCTCATATCTGGTGTGAAGGCAGGAACCTGTGGAGAGGCTGCTTGGAGCCTCTTAGCCATGTACATCACTGTAATTCCAGAGCAGCAACTGGCCATGCACAACATTCCTGCACTGGCTTAAATTCAATTACTCAAATACTTTGAGTACATGTTCTTACCACCTGCTCCGTGACAAGGCATGGATCTTCCTGGCCTCTGTTCAGCTCTCTGCTTAATGTCATGGCACATGAATCATTCTTGCTGCTATTCCCTGCAAACTAAGCAATTTATCTTACAGGTACTTACTTAGGATGATTAATGCAATAAGGCTAATGTCAAACCAAGACACCTTTCTGCAGCACCTTTGGTGCCTGCAGGTGGTCTGCTTCTGCAGGTTACTTATTTATTCACTCCAGCAATATTCAAATCCTTCATCACAATAATGCATACGAAATAGGACCATGCTTCCCTGTTCCAGGAGCTGTGATGTTATCCCAGTGTATGCAAAGAGAAAACTTCTGTGAGCAAAGTCCTTGGTTTATGCAACACATCTGTTCAGCATGTAAGGAAATCTACAAGCTGTTAACTAACATCCTGTTTTCTGGACAACGTAACCAAAATATAAACTACTGAATCCTATATCAGGTAAGGTCTAGGTAGACTGTTATGTTGCTATGTTAACCCGGTCAAAACAGGTATATAAAGGGCAAATAAGGACTTAGGAGCCCATAGGCTCTGTTTCACTTTCAGACTCTATTCTTACTTACAAATGTTTTACAGCTCACCAGTATCTGCCTGCACCCATCAGCTCACCCTCCCACAGTTTTCAGCCCTGCATGACTCCTGTTGGGAAACTCTGCCACAAGCATGAGGAAACAAGAACACAGGCATCACCTCATACAGTAGTTTTCCACTCGTGTTCCAATAAACTTAGGAAGTTCACAACGATTAATATCAGCCTGAGAATGAAGTTGGACCCCCTCCAAACATTTAAAGCCATGGTAAGTTGGGTTGTTTTTTTGTCCTGCTTATCTCCAGTTAGTTACGGTTATCTCAAAAATAGAGCTCATTGCAAGCGTGTGAAAAAAAAGTGGCTGACTTCAGTATCAGTCTAACAAATATGTGCTACAGCAGAAATGCTCCCTCACCACCCCATGCTTGGGTGTTTTCCCCTCTGGACTCCCAGGGATGAGGGTGAAGGACTTAATGTGTTACTGCACAGCCACAAATGCCAGCCCCATTCAGACCCTCTAGGTACTTGTATTATTAGATGAGGACCCAAAACCTCAAAGCAAGTATTTCTCACCCTGCCTGAAGCTGCTCCCTTCAGCCACCCTACTGACAGCAGGCAGGTCTGGAATTGACAATCTTGGCCTGCAAAGCAGATTGATTCAACATTTGGGCACCCAATTTATTTCCCGACTCTGAATGAGAGGGCAGCACAACATCCTCTGATTTGTAGAAAGACAGGATTCCCCAAGGCTGAAAGCTGTTTACTTCAAAGTTATTTTCTGAAACTTTTATGAACTTACTTTAAAAGCCTAATGCATCCTATCTTAACCTTAAATACTAGTTGTGCCTAATAAGACTGCCACCACTTGCCATGCATTTACCAGTACTTGTGCAGGTACTGGATCACCCACCCTTCTGGTGATGTTCAATTTTCAGCCAATGGAAAGCATCGCTTCCAAAGGTGAGAGTAATGACACCACCACCAGGATTAAGTCAAATTAAAGTCATATTAATCTTAGCAGTTAGTAAAAAAACTAGCAGATTTCTTGGAAACAAACTTGAAAAGGAACCTGGTTTTGGCAAGATCAATGAAATGGTGTCAAATATCAAAAGAGATGGAAATCACATGTCAATTTTAGGGGGAGAAGATTCTGCCTTGTGTAGTGGACAACAATTCCACCCCCCCATCCCCCAAACAAATGTTCAGAAAATTGTTTTTAACTCCATAAAAATTTCCATTATGTGAAAAATTAAGTTATTTTCTGTAAAAAATACCCTGGTTCATATTTTCTGTGTTTTGTAAGAGCTTTTTAAAAACCTATTGCCAGTCAGGTGAATTTGAGGTTTAAAGGGACATGCTTGCAGTCTGAACTTTGGTTTCAATAGATGCAAACATACACACCTTAGGATATATACATTCCAGGGCAGATAGTGGCACAGACTTCATTTTCCCCACCAATGGGTTTTTAACCCAGGCTGCAGTTTGGTCTCACATCTTTCCTTGTCATCAGACAAGTGCTAGATGCAGCACTGTGTACAGGTAAGAGGGCCAGTTCTCAGGGACTGTGTAACGTCACCTCCCCAGCAGCATGGAGCAGAGTGAGAGCTGGCTTAGCAGAGCCTCTGAAAAAGTTTCTGTGTGCTTTTTACTCCATACAACAGATACTGCAGCAGCCTGACCAGAGCTGTGTTTTTTCAAATACTTAAATAAAGCTAAACTTTAAGTAGCAAGGGGGTTATTGAACACACAGCTGGAAGAGAGTTGGTTGTACGAACCCCTTGGATCTGCAGTAATCTTGGAGGCATCTACTTTCATGCTCTGAAGGCTGCATGTGATACTCATTAAATAACTCAGATTCTGACTGGTTATTATTATCAGATTGTTCACTTCTGCGTAAGTAAGACTTACAAGGAAAGCCTAAGTTGTTTCCTGGCAAAAAAAAGGGCCATCAATTTAGCTACAAGTGACTGTGTCCTAAAGCAGCTTCTGCATGTGTGAACAGCCAGCTATTGTTTTGCTGATCCTGAGCAAACTGTGGTCAAGGCAGAACTGCTTCATCCTTTCTCTGGAAAGGATTGTGCCACTTTAAGAACACCAAGTGGGAGGCGATATAGGCACCACTGTACAAACAAGTACCTGTGCAGGTTGCTGGGCTCACCTGAGCCTCACAGAGCTGAGATGACGCGGCCCTCACATTCCCTGGTTTGTCTGGCAGGTTGAACATCTTCTCTAACACATGCTCTTGCTGCCTGACAGTGGAGGATGGACACCCAAAGCAACTCAATTATCTGCAAGTCTTGCAAGACACCTTGAGAACACTAAGAAGGTAAGAGTGGACAGAAAAGAGCTGAATGCCTATAGGACCATACAGGCTTTAGAGAAAGCCAGAACTTATTTCAGGTAAAGCTGTGAAAGGTGCAAACATTAAATTCAAATTCAACTGCTTGCTGGCCTTTCTGCAAAAATAGAGGGATAGCTAAATTACTTCTAATTTGGTCAAGAGGTTTTCAGCAGAGAAAGGATGAAGAAGAAAATCTAGAGCTGCTATTCGTGTAATTTAAGTTTGCTAATACCAAATAGTTTGCTAAATGGTTGTAGAGTTATGTCTGCAAGTGTACTACAGAAGACAATCATTTATTTTCCTTTTAAAGTTAGCAGACCTTCAGGTTGTATAAGTTTATTCAGAAGTGTTTAAAAGTCTAAATATTTCATAACAGGAAATGTGTATTTGACTCATAGATGTATATAACTCCTCTCTGCAATACAGTCAAGAGTCAGAAATCGAATAGCCATATGCCAGGAACTCTAAGGTAACACAACCCCACCTTATTAGATGAAATACAAAAATCAGAATTTACATGTCTAGAAAAAAGTGATTTATGCATACTTTAAGTAACACATGAGGAACTTCTGTTGCTTTTTAACTTTAATTGTAGTCACCTGCTTACTTTGGGAGTAAGGTGAAACACTGCAATTAAAGGCATGATCAGCAAAAGCCCAGCAGTGTGCTATACTATTTTGTACTATTAAATATGCTTCTGTCTTCATCATACCTTTCTTTTTAACATTTTCTCCCAAGTTTTTTTCCTGATTTTTGTACCTGATGTTCATATGGCTTTTAAAATTCTTTAAGCTGGATTTGCACTCTGCACTGACTTTACTCACAGAAAGCTAAATGTACACAGGTCTTACTTTAAAGTAGTCAGTCTAAACTATAGAATGCTTTATAAAGGCTGAATTCCTTTTAAAAATGAATACTGAAATATTTATAATTAGCACTTTTTTCACTTCTTGAGGAGATATAATACAAGCAAACTCAGTGACATTTGTTTTAATATTTTGATTCTGAACGTTTTCATAACACTTTTTTGGTTTGAAACATTTAAGCCTCTGGAGATCAAAGCAGTGTTATTAGACCTTTCTGAGACTTTACATAGTTGAAATAGACCCTTTTCTCTAAGGTTTTAAATACATGAATTTGATTTCTGTTTTTTTCAGGAGTTTTAAGTGACAACTTGCAGCGTAGTTATCTTTTGCTCATCAGCCTCATTTTGAGTCAATTACTGTGCAAGAAATGCAAGTCTCAGAACTTTTCACATTCCTGCTGCTTATATCACTTATACACTTATTCTACACTTATAACACTACTGCTGCTTGTAACATAGTCACACAAGTGGCAGAGGAATTCACCTTTCTGCAGTTGCACGCTGTTACAAGGCACACCATAGACATTGCAGCAGTGATGAGCTCTTCAGAAATTAGTCTAGACACGTGTAATTATCTTTAAATATTAATCAGACATTGGCAGCTTTGTTTGAGAACAAGTACACAGTTAACACTTGTTTTCCCTGCTTAAAGGCTAAAAGATTTAAATCACTGAGTGGAATAGGAAGCAGAACAAGTTCATTGCTGTTGCTACTTCAGCCCTTTTGACTTGTTCTTCCATTAAAACATGTACATGCCCGGAAGAAGAGGTGTTCACATTGCTGCAAAATGGGAATTTCAGTTTTGCTAAAGCAACCAAGTGTCGATCTTTGTGTCGAACTAAGTAGCTCTTGTATCTAGATAATAAAACCCCTCCCCACATAAAAAGGTATAAGCCCTGTTTGTGTAAGGTACTAGAAATTCAATATTATATATCTGGTTTTATCTGGTATACTTAATTAGCACAATTTAGTGGAATTGCTGATATACTAAAATATCAAAAATTACGTAAAGAGATAACTAATATTCAGTCTAACATTTCAGATATATGTTTTTGTTTGGTACTATTGACTGTGTTTTTCATCCAATCTGCCCGTACTCATCTCCACCAGGCAAACTAGTGATTGAGCACTGTCACTTGATTGCACAAAGACAAGTCTGGGACCAAGGTATTCTGAAAAGTGCTAATACAACTACATTATTGTAGAAGTTCTTTGGTACTGTCTGCTCTAGCTTCAGCCTGTTTAAGTTACAAAAATCCAAGCTTATACTGAAAGGACCCTGCCTTTGGGAATTGAGAGGGATGAGGGAGGGGTTGATTCTCACTTAAATATTACTGAACTGTACAATGAATGGCCTAGAGCTCTTGTAGAAAACTTGTTCTGGCTGACTGGTCTTTCTTAAAGCCACAATAATTGTCTTTGATGTAGGAATAGTTTTTCTCTTCCCTCCTCCCGACAGAGTGGAATATGGAAGAGGCTAAATAAATTGTGGTTACTTGGCAAGATACTTGGTAGACACCAGTGCCATGCCACCTGCTTGAGGGAGAGCAGCAAAACTAAGCCTCCCAATAGGTGTTTCCAGCCAGGTCTTTGTAAATGGTGCTTGCCACTGAGATCCATATGCCTATATTTGTCAGTGTTTTCTTGCCTACAAGAACGTCTAGGGTAGAACCTGATGCTGTTGCCAAGAATTTCAAGTAACACTAGAAACAAAAATCTCTAGAACAGGCCACCCAGCACAAAATTAAACACCAAATTCACCTGTTTGGACATTAGTCAAGGGTCTAATTTCCTTGATGTACTTCCATAAATACCCAGACACACAAGCCTATAAGCAGGTGCCAGCCTGAAGCATGTTTGTGCTTGCTTTAAATGTGTAGCAGCAAGGTTGTACTCCATAAGAAGAGCACTGAGTAGTTCACCAGTGGGGAATTTGTTCTATTGCAGGCACTGTGGTTCTTCTCTGCCTGAATTCATCTGACTCCAGAAATCATTTAGGAGTCACAGGATTTACACAGAACCAGTGCTTTCCAAAAGCATGCAAATATTTTTGTAAACCCAAAACACTATCTTGAGGGAGATAAAGAAATTGCAGCTGTTCTGTTGGAACTGAAAACAAGGAAAAGAGAACAGTCTTTGGCCACATTTCTTGTTTGCTTCTGACTGAGTCTTTTGCTCTCAGATGCTTTTTGATTGGCATTAAGTGCTGTAGTTACTGGTCAGAACATCCTGATAGAAACAAGAGACAAATATAACTCAATTCACCAATATGAAACAGGCCTTGCAGACTTTGATCAATTCTCGCCTTTTGGTGGCTGCACTTACAAATTTACCAGGCTCCCAAATAATTTTTTAAAACTTGTTTTTCTCTTCCCAGAGGTTAGCCAGCAGTACTAGATTTGTGACCTTTCCAAGTAGTGAGAAAAAAATATTACATGATAATCAGTTATTCTGAAGTTTGGAGGAGGACAAATTATACAAATAGGTGCCAATTCAGATACCAGATAATGTTTCTGACCCGTGCAAAACATCTTCACAGGACCCACAACTGTGAACAAGTAACAGATTGTTATTTGGAGGCCACTGCCTCCCACAAACATCTCAGTCAGGCAACTTCTCATGTTGCAATGACCCCTATAAGCTTAAGAAGGCCGTTTCAAGGCTTTACACTACTTCTGTAGGCAGCAAATAAGCCATTTTTTGCTCAACACCATTGCCACCTTCAGCATTTGGCCTCATCATACATCGAGGAAGTATGGCTTCCCCTCTGTAGTTGTGATAGGGGGATAATACATCTGGGGTTTTGTAAGGTTTTCTCTACTATTAGTAACTTAGAGCAAAAAATGCAAGATTAGCAAATTAAAATAACTCACTTTTAAATATAGGTTCGTTACAGCTAGAATCAAAGATTACATTCAATACAGCAATGCTTGCAAGCAGGCAGGACAAGCACTTTTAAATAGTTTCAGCTGGTGAGGAAAGATTGGGGTAGATTCCTTGCAGGGCAGAAGCCATAAGGCAGCTGTCTCAGCACACTCTGCCCATCTACTTCACTGTAAGAGCACAGCCCGTGCCAAAGAGTAAATCACCCTGTTTGCCGATGTGTGGTTTTGCTTTTTCCTAATAACCAAAAGTTAAGGCTTCAAATAAAATGGTCAAACAATATTTTCTGGCTTTTCTATACTGCAGCAGGCTGTAGGCTGGCAGACAAGTATATCAGCTAAATAAATGTACTATAGTGCAAGTCTTTTGTTTCCAGCTTATATAGTCCTCTGTGACAGTTGTGTGCCTTAAAGATATTAGAGTTCATAAATGGATCTGTGCTAAGATACGGGGAGCAGTGAAGCAATCCACAATCTAAGCCATATATTTTTACAAGGCCTACTTTAGATTGTATTATACTTATGCAGTTAATGAAGCATACCAGCTTCAGTTCCAAAATTATGTAATAAGGTTATAATTGTGTTTTGTGCAGGGTATAAGGATAGAATTATGATTTTTTCCAAGAAAAGTTTCTGTCCACTGTGCTAGGATAACACCTTCTTTACTGTCAAAGACAGTCTTCCATCAACTATAGATGGAATGTATATACTTTCAGAACTATCATTCTGAAAACAAAACTGCTAATTCGTGTAGCTTCAGGAAAATCTAAAGTGAAATACTAGAAATAGAAGGCATAACCAGAAATGACACTTTTCTTACAGACATCCTTTTTCCCCCCTCCTCAAATGCCTTCATTATTGAATACTTCTCTAGAGAAGTCATTTATTGCATTCCATTTATTGCCTTCAGCTCCAATCCTTGCAAAGGGCTTTACTCTTCTACCCAACTGTTAAATTAAGGGGATAGATCTAGAGCAGCCTTCACTGCAAAATATTTTGTGGTTTAAAGACCAGATTTGATATGCTTACACATTCACTGATTAGGATTTTAGTTGAGATAAAGAACTGGCAAAGCTCCAGTGACACTGTGTATTTATTCTGAAGGCAACACCACTCCTTTTGTATTTCTAGAACTATGTTTTGATTAACTGATATTTTGATTCATTCATATCCTCCCATAATCAAACCTTACAGGTTTAGAAAGTTGTCAGGGATACTGGCTGTTTGGAAAGATTATTTAACTGTATGCATCAAACACTGTCAGGGTGAGAAATACCTCATTAACTGAGCAGTCCTGCATCTTTTAGAGCTGTGCTGAATGAAACCCAGGCAGGCAGCTTTCAGAAGCATCAACTCATAGCCTCCAACCTCTGTACCCACCCGTTGCACAGCTCCACAGTTCAGCAGACTCTCTTGTCAGTGCATCTGTTTCTATTTGGGATGGATTCCACTGTCATGAATGTACCTTAGTTATGATGTATCTTTCTGACACGTATTATGACACGACCCTCTTGCCATACAGGCATAGCTGTGAATAGTTACTGATGTCTTCAGTTCCTAAAAGACCAAAGCAAGGCTGCATAAGTATTCTTGGGGCTGTGCAGCACTCAGAAGCTAAGAGCTTAAAACATGAGAACAGGACTGCAGGGAAAGCATAGACTAGGTGACTGATGGAAAAATTAATAGACTGGGGACATTATACAGTACTTACTATAAGTTATTAACTATCAGCAGCTTTTCAACATCTCCAATAGGCAAACAAGGCCCTCTTCACAGCCTTGAACCTTCAAAGCTGTCTCCACACTATCACATACCTTCCCATCACTTCCTACTTGCTGCTGCAATATCACCCTCACCATTAATTTCTGCCTGCAGAACATTTCAGCTCCTCAGAAGGCCTAAGGCAGACAGAAGCCCAGCAGTGCCTCCCAGTGAGCGCTTCCCCCCATAAACACATGTAAGGCTGTTAGGTCTAGCCTTTGTTCTCCGCCAGTGGTATCACTGCCAGGACAGCAATCCCTTATCCAAGCATAGGGATATGTTGTGTTCTTCACTAAGGGACACGTTCCCCATAGTGCCTCAGCTGTCTGTGTGCTCAAGCACACCTCACATTCCTCACCTCAAACAATAGTGTTTAATTTCTCAGCAGAGGAAAAGAACAGAACCTTCCTCCATCCTCAGCATCCAGGGTGTCTTAGGACTTCTATTTCTCATTCAACATGGTATATAGTCAGCTGAAGATCATTGGAAGTTTGTTTTGTGGAATTCTAACTGGTGTGACCTTCCCTCACAGCCAGGAAAGGTACAATGCTCTGCTCTCATCCCCACCAGATCAGGTTGCTGGGAGAGCAGCAGATGCACCCACGGGATTTTGTCCTTTAGCCAGGTGCTGGTGAGAGATCAATGGAGCAGAAATCTGGGACAGGGGGTCTCTCATGCAAACTATGGCTGAATAACTACTTGTCCAAACAAGGGAATTGCAACAAACTGGAAGAGGAAAATGAGGACGGGAGTGAAATAATAAACAGCAAGAACTGAAAGCTGGAAAAGGAAGCAAAAGTAGCAGCAGCAAGAGGTTAACAGAGAATGCATGAGAGAGGAAAATGCAGGAAATAGAATTAGAGGACAAGAGGCCCATCTCTGATATTCCCTGTGCAGCAGTGAAGCAGCACAAGACAGCTCCCTGAGCACAAACATCCTCCCATTGCTGCCTCCTATTTGTGAACAGTCTCCCATTTATCTTCATCCATCAAGCAGGGGGAAAGAAGAATAAAATCAAGAGTGCCCCAAGGAAGGCCAGACTGTCACATGGTCTAACAAGCTCCCGAGCACAGCCCACATCAGTTAGAGCAGCAGGTCTGAGCAGATGAAAAATAAGCAAAACCGAGCAGCTATTTTGTAGCTCAGGTGAAAACGGACACAGAGCACAGCTAGCTGCAGGGTACAAACCTGGCAGGCAACATTCCGGCAGCAGTGACTGTCCTGCTGCAGGTATGTGGCTTAGCTGGCAAGGAGGCAGCAGCTGTGAGCATGCTCCAGGCCCTGAACTAGAGGAGCTTCACCCACATCCTCCATACTTTTCCCCAGTTTGCAAGACTCAACATTAATCTAACTGCAAAACTTGACACAGCCTTGTGAGAACTGAGGTTTCTGGAAAGGTCCTGGCACTACTGCAAGGTAGAGACCAACCTTGGCTGGGCAGGTACCAAGCCTGGAGAGAGAACATGTTTTCCACTATCAAAGTCAGTCTGTCTGTCTCTCAAAAAAAAAACCAAAAAAAACAACAAAAAAACCCCAAACTGAACCGGTACCTTAACAACAAGAGGAGAAAATAAACGTGCAAGAACTATTGGCACCAAGGAGCCAAGGTTTGCCTGAGTAGCAGAGTCCCATTCATTTAGCAGCCAATAAAAACTCCATCTAGAGTAATCCTAACTAGATATCTAGCTTTCATTAAGGAGTATCATTATCCAAATCCTCTCAGATTTGCTACCAGATAGCTGCTGCTTCTCCTCAAAGGTCACAGCAAAAAAAAATGGAGCTGAAGGCAATTTTAACACTCTTAAGACAGGTACAAATTTCTGGCAGGTCATTAGTTTCCTGTATATACTCAAATTATTCTACTCTCTCTAAATAAACATATTCTATCAACTCTTTTTCAATCATCTCCTTCACATACAGGTCAGGATTTAGTGACAGAAGGCCAGTACACTACTCACTCTGAAAAGCAACAGACAATCCTGAGATCTCCTCTGGTTGAACCCTAGGCCAAATTCTGAGGCCAAAGGCAGCTCTGCAGGTCCTCAGGAGCTCCTTACTGCCAGCATAAGCAAGAGGTTGGGGCGTGAAAGAAGCCTTCTTGACTCCTGGCCACCACCTTTTATTCACCCTCCTTAGGGCTTTGACTTTGTTATGGCTTTCAGGTTGTAGGTCCTGTGCCGAAGGAATTGTATTGAGCCCCCAATTAACTAGGACACACTTGTTAATTATCCTGGATCCTTGTCTCAAAACTAACATGATTTAACTCCTTCCTAGCTGGTCTGCTCTTTCTAATTTGCAAAACTAACTATCTCTGCTTCCGCTCTGCACATACACCCCACTGCCTGGCTTCTAAACCTCTCTGCATCTTAAGGTCATACTTGTTTGATTAAACCAGTTTGAATAAAAATCAGTTCTCAACAGGTTTAATGGTTACATTAAAATAAATCTGTAGTCATTCTCAAAGCACAGAATTCTTTACTGATTGACCACTGAAGCTCTCTGGCGAGCGAAAATATTCTAAAGCCTACTTTATAGAGAAAAAAAAAAAGATAAACATTCTGATCACAGATAACTTACAGTTCTCCCTTCTTTCCATTGTGTCCCTTTATTCTCAGCTGTAGCTTTCATACATGTCAGTGTAATAATCATTTTGTGTAATGATGCTCTAAGTGGGAGGGCCTTAAAATATCAAAATTTTGCAGAAAAAGTGACAAAGGCTTGCCCAAGAGTCAGGAATGGTGTTTCAGAGTGGACATAGTGTCTTACACCAGCATTAGCAACTGTAGCTGCGCAAAAAGGGAAAGGCAGGCTGCTGTTCCACAGCGGCTCTTGGGAAGACGGAGAGAGCAACAGCTCTTCTGGGGCCTGCAGCTGGGAAAACAGGTTTGTTCTTTAGCATGAGATAATAGGCCAGAGAGACTGACAGCTCTATGTTAGCTAAAATGAACACATCCCTACAGTTGTAATTCCTAATTGCAAGAAAAAAATTAAGCATATTTTTTGCTTTACAGCCAGCTTCAGACTCTTGACATGGAGGAAATCATGGTGGAAACGATTCTAGCCCCATGGCAAATACTGCTGGTCATTTTTGCTGCAGTGCTGGTAATGAGTTTTCTCATGTTTCTGCCCCCCACGGCGGTGGTGATCTGGAGAATGAAGCATGTGCCACAGATCTCACTGCATGGCTCAGTGTGAGCTGGCCCTGATACAAGCTGTAACATCACCGATCCCTTCAAAGGATGGTTCAGAATTATAACATCTCTCAGGATCACTCTTTCTGCCTAGGATCCATCCAAAAGCAATGTGTTTCCCAGTCAGTTGCTGCTAAGTTCCTGTAAATAGAGAATGTGTATAATTTCATCTTCCTGTACTACAGTTCTCAGCTCTTTGCCTTCCGTTTTTTGGCTATGCTGTAATTACTGTTGTTGGCTTAGTTCCTAGACTGACCTCTTCTCTTGCATTATAATGGACTGAAAACAAGACTGAAATAAAAGTAAGCATAATATAGCATTGTATGTCCTTAACTAAGATCCGGAAAGCCTCCTTTTCTATAGTTACACTGTAAATACTACTGAAACCTTTAGGTGAGATGACTGACAGTTATGCTGGTGAACATATCAAAAGCATGCAGTATACGCTGGGGAGGTAGTGCTTTGGTCTGGTTGTACTGTGAAAGCTAAAAAAAACAAAAAAACCCAACAGAGAATGGTGCAATAAGTAAGCATCCTGTGCTTCTTTTATCTGATTTGAAAACTTACTCGCCTAATATGTTTTTTTAATTATTTTCTTCTAAATGAATTTTCCTCTCTCTGCAAATCCCAAGTGCCAGAACATAAAGCACTCCCCACCCCGGGGTTAGAGCAGGAGCATGAGGGATGGCCTGATGCTCAGACATGCCCAGCCAGGCACCAAGTCAGAGTTAATGCAGACACACAGCAACTATTTGCCTGAATTACATTATGCAAATTTACTCTGGGAAATAAAGTGATTAGGTTTACTTTATTTTTTAACTGTCACATAGGCTTATTGGTTCAACTTCCCTTTCTCATATATAAATAATAACTTGCATAGTGAGAATAGAACAAAACTGCTTCTTTGCAAGTTTATAAAAAAAAATTGAGCAACCTAATCTCCAGCTTAATATCAAATTCATGGCTCATCAAGTTAAAGCTTTCCAGCCGTACTTTTCCACATTGTGGGATGCTCATTAGCAGGATTTCTAATGTGCAGATTTAACAGTTTGTTAGTTTACAAGAGCAATGGGTTCGACTTCCTCACTAAATCCAATGCCGGGTTTCTTTTCTTCTGTTGATTGGTTTGGAAAGTGCTAGAATAGCTTAATATAACTCAGAGATAAATGTTTTTTAGTACTAGTAGGGCAATGATACTGGAAAGTACTTGATGCTTCAGATATTTCATTTGAGCATCAACTCATAATGAATTGGCCGAAAACGAAAGACTCAAAAACATTATCATTTCATTTGATAGAAATTGTCTGTTTGCCAGAAATAAACAAACTCACCAGTGATTGAAAAACCATTGCTTTTCTTTAAGACTACAGCACTTCTGTCTCCAACACAATGACTTAAGTTACTGCTTCATAGCTTATAGGCAGCCAAAGCAGCCAAGTCATCCCTCTGTTGGTGTAATTGTCTGCTACACTCACGGTCATATGACTATGCCCAAAAGCAACCAATGGGTTTTTTTTGCTTGTAATGACTAGATTCTGAGTCTGAAACATTGTGTAATTGTATATATAAGAATCGTTTAACTGATGAATGAGGTAAAGGTCAATTATAGATCATGTACCACATGACTATGCTGTCTGTGTCTAAGAGATTCACAGAACTAAGTAGAAGGTAAAAAAGAGAAGGAAACACAGATGAGCTGTCTGTCTTCACATCAATGGCTTCTGTGTTTGCTCAACAGAATAAAATGAGAACAAAACCCCAAGATCAGATTCCACTGAAAACCAAGCAAGCAGTAACCAAGCTTTTTGTTTAGATTTCATAGTAATTCACATGCATGTCTGTTCTGTAGCTATGGCTCCACAAATAATCTGGATCACCAGTGATAAGTTGTCTTTTCTCTTCATTTGCATCAAGAGCCAGGTGGACAACGGCCTGAGTTTTCTGTTCTTCACATGTCTTACTCTGTGCCTTTGGTTTTCCAGAGTACATGTGCACATGGGGGTCATGCGGGGGGAGGGGGGGGTGTAAATGAGGGAGAGCTCAAAGCAGAATGAGGATTGAAGCAGGAAGAAATGTTTTTATATTTCATGAAAAGAATCAATGCAAAAAAAAAAAATCCCTTCAATATTTGTTCTTGTTTAGAGATGCTACAAATTCAGATGATCAGCTAAAGATTTGCTAACTGTGGCAGCAGCCAAACCTGCCCTGTTTAGAAATTGAATGAAGAGGGGAGAAAGCAGGGAGCGTGACTAGCCAGAAGCTGTGGAAATACCAGGCTAGGACCAGCAGCTGCCCCAGCACTGCTATGCTGAGACCAGAGCATTTCAGCAGGTCAGCCCTGTGCTCAGCCCAAAGCCCTAGAACTCTACCCTAAATGTGGCCCACCCCAACTCTGTTACCAACCAGACCTCGTTTGCTTTTGGACTTTCCCTCCAAATCTAAGACATGGCTTGTGGTAACCACACCCTCTGCCTAAGGGAGGTCCCATAGGTGTGTGTGCACCACATACACCTAGGGAGTGAAAGGAAGTGTGAGCATAGATGAGCACTTGCAGCCCTGGGTTCCACAGGGTAGGCACAGCTGTTGCTAGAGCAAACCAAGGGTTAATAGGATTTTCTTTCCCAAACCAGCATGGTTTTGCCCCACAGGGGTTGAACAGGGGAAACTGAAGCTGATCCCTGGCACACGAACTAGAGAGCTTCTCATTCAGGTCCCTCAGCAACAGCCACCTCCATCTTTTTTTGCAAAGAAGACATGACTTAAATATAATCTCCTAGTGTAGGGCACTCCCAGTTCTCACATTTTGTACTGGACCAAGATGTTACATTTTTCCTGCCATTTTGCCTGGTTACAGCAAGCATATAGGGCACTTTGTGACTTTTGACACTTTTCAAATGCATAGAAGTGTACCTAAACTCTATGTCTTTCTGTGGGATGTCCTCAAAATGATAAATGCAGGAGAAACCTTAGAGTTGTCCCACCAACAACGTGCAGTGCTTCAAGTTTTTAGTCTTAGCTGTATGTACAGCCTGATTTAAACCCTAATCAAGCAGGCGCATAAAGAATTATACCCTTACAGCCGGCAACTGGTGTGATTTGCATTTCTTTAATGATCATCAGAGCAAAAATAGCGATTAATTAACTGTAAAAGCAACTAACAGTATGGCCATTTCTCAGTAAAGATGACCCCTGACAGAAGATTTCTGATAACAGTTACTGTGTTTAACTAATGACTGCATCCATTAAATAACTGTAATTCTTACTTAATTCCAGCTGGATAAATTTAAGACATAAGAGTGATCTTCTTTCTTTGAAACACCTCTGCCATGGGCTATGTGATTAGGTTTAGCCTATATAGCTGTACCCAAGAGCTGAGTTCAAATCGTGGCTATGATCTCTAGACCTTTCACTAAATAAAAGCTGTATGTTTACATGTCTTAGCAATGATTTCACTGCTTTGCTTCCCTTGTTAAAACACCCACATCAAATTGCAGATGGTCAGTTGGCCTGTGGCACAAGTTTTTTGATGCTAGTAACCACAGATGATACAATCAGCCTCCTCATCACGGTTGGAGCCATCAATGCCTTGTTCAGCAAGCTCTTTGAGGAAGATGTCTAGCTGCTCTTTCAGAGTTTCAGTGAAAGCTAATGTGTGCAGACAGGTGCTGTTCGCTGGAAAATAGGCAGATTTAGCTCCACTGATGGCCGTCTCAGAGGCTGGAAAGATCAAAGATGAAAAAAAACAACAACAAAAAGCAGCTAAATTACTTAGCTAAGCTTTGTCCTGATCTTTAAACAAGCACCAGCATTCCCATTTTCCAGACTAAAGACTCCATTTGGAATAAAAGTGCCTAGATGATTGCTTTTGGTAAGACTTGGAAAGCAACTGCTTTAGCAACAAGACTTCGTCAACAGTAAAATATTTTCCTTTAACCATAGGAGAGATCGGTTGGCCCTTTTGTGTATCTATACACACACTTATTTTTAAGTTAGGGCAATAACAACAGAGTCAGACAGCCTGCTTCAGATCATAGTTTGCTCACTGTATACAATGGAAGCAGTCTTAAAACCCTTGGGCTGCCACATGAAAAAGGCAGCAGTGCTGGCTGGGGTGCAGCTGCTGCCTTTCATTGTATGGACACAGAGTGAACAGTGCAGGTGTTGGCCAATTTTGTGGAGGTTCTTCAAGTACTGTTGCGAGATAAACAGCAGTTTCATGTTCTACTGCTCTCTGTCCAGTGGGTCATACCACCCTTGTGCAATGTAAGGTTTATGTTAAGATGATACTTCTTTACTGTTTTAAAAAAAGATGCATGTTCCCATAAGCATAGTATACATGTCATATTTGCTACTCCAAGCTGAAATGGTGATGCTCAGGCTTTCGTGGTGGTTTTAAAGCTAACATGATTCTTCATGCAGTGGTCTGCCAGCCCAGCACGAGCTCTCACAACATCACACATACCAAGAAAAAAGAAACTTTTCTTTCCTCCTTTTTTTTGAACAAAGCAGATGGAACCTCTCATCCTTGTGGCCAGATGCTCTGAGGAATACTCACGGTTACAAACAGCCAGTGCCTTTCCCCCAACAAGCTGTGTTGTCCAGGAAAACCTGGTGGCATTGCTGCATACTTCATACAGTCTGCTTCTTCTGAGGAATTGAAAGTCATAACCCTTGGGAAACAAAGATGCAGGAAAACCAGTGTCTTAGGAAGTATCATGGTAACCATAAGATAAAGAAACATTCAGCTAGTGAAGGGCAATACAAACACTACTACCTCTCCCTGCCCCAAGGGAGGGGAAAAAAGGTATAACAAGGAAAATTACACATTACACAAGAAACACTTGTATATTAACGAATAGATGCAGCAATATAGCAGCAGTAAACGATGAATATTACCTCATTGCACATGGGTTTGCAGTACTGAGCATTGTCAATGGTGACACACACCAGCCCGCCGTTTCTAGGGGCTAGTGGGAGTGAGCACGGAGGTAGCTGCTTGCAAACTTTTGGGTGGATTAAAAAGAAAAGAAGAGAGCCAGAAAACAACATATCAGAGTGGGCATAAAAGTCTCCCCCTTCCCAAGCAAACCATAGACATACTCATTGACCTGGGTATGGGTGAAAACTGCCCCCACTAGCTGACTTTGTCAAAGTAAGCATTTTCATGTGAATTTTTTTTAAATTATTTTTTGCTACACACACTTTTTCCATGACTTGTCAGTGTGACATCAAAGTCCCTGTCAGCTGCAGTTAATTATAAAAGTGGTGACTCAAAAGGGCATTTTCATTCACAGCACTAACATTCAGTACTGTTGTGGCCAAAACTATCCAAATATTTCTTGGAAAAGGTATGACTGACATGCCGGATCCCAGACACAAAAGAGGCTCTTGCTGGAGGGTGGAAAAGGCCCTGCTGCCTCTGTGACTGCACTGCTGCGCAGCATTGGAGGCTGGTGCCTCCCAGATGCCTGCCAGCACAGTGGTTAAGCACTTTTGATTTCTGACTTGTTGCTGAGATGTCTTTTATCTTATTTCCCCCCGCCCCAACCCCTCAAGAAATGCAGACATTTAGCTCATTCCGACTGTAGGTTAAAAAGATTTTCTTAGTGCTTCTCCACTGTCATTTTGTTCAACACCCAGCAAAGAGGAGCATCAGTTCAGGAGGGGCCTCACATTTCTCTTGAACAGGACGCAGAAGCTCAAGTGTTTCTTGCAGTTTCCAGACAAGGAAATTGATTGAAGCTTTTTCACCCTTGGCAATCATTTCCTGAAAGCATTCTGAATATTTCTATGGAGTTAGGGGAGAAAAAATCTAAGTTTAAGAGGAAAGGCCTTCTAATTAACTTTTGAATGTGATCAAGTATTTTTTCCTCCTCTTTTTTTCAGTGCAGAATGAGAACCATCTTGAAAATCATGTAGCTGTAAGTAACACTAATTTCCCCACAATGTTTTTGGAAGAAATCCAGTAACTTTTTTTTAAAACGCTGGCTACATAGGGTTTTTTTCCATTATTTTGAATTCAAGAGGGAGGACTGGCGAGTGTTGGGCTGGTTTTTTTTCCTATATATTAAAAGATTATTTTAGAAACAACTGTACATATCTTCTTTCTACACAAAACATTGGTTTGTTATTCTTATCTTCTGAATGCTGGCATCTCACAGACTATCTGCATGTGTGAGTGTGTAAAAATATGTATTTGTGAATGTGTGTAAACAACACATGTTCCTGTATTTTCATCTAGCTATTGCTCTATACTTTTATCAATAGCTTTCAGTTCATATGTGTGTGTCTATGCACATATGTGGATAGTATAGAGCTGTGGTAAACTCCACAACCAAAACACGTCATTATAACAAATACCAGTTACTTTGAACTTACACAGATGCAAGAAAAAGGGCAAGTCCAATTTTCAGTGGTGGCTGCTGAAGCCCTAGCCAGCAATGGCTAACCCTGCTCTTCTCAGGCTGAAGCTTACAGAAACATTGTTGAAAGTGATGGGCAGCAGTCATACAAAGAAAATAGTATAATTCAAATCTCTGAGGGAAAAAAACCTCAAACACCTGGGAGAACACATCCTTGGCAAGTGCTGCCCTCAGCCTTTTTTCTCATCTCAATGTGATGAGAATGATATTCCAGGCAGATGTTCACTGCCTGTACTGGTATGTGGACCCAACTCCAGCTATCAGTTCCATGTTACTATTTTGTAGACAGATGTCTCAATGGTGTGTGGAAAAAAAATTTATAGGCTTTGTCCTGGCATTTCTTTATCATTTCTGCCATATTCAAGGGCTACTGTCTGAGCACTCCCTTATGATATCCCTAGCTCGTAGAAGACAGGGGCACTAACTCATAAACCATATGCTATCAGTTGACTGGTTTACTTCTATGTAAAATATTTAGCACTCTACATTAGAAAGTGGGATTGAAAACAACTTTCAGCATGTAAGGCAAAAGACATAACAGTTTATATTTAAGCCACTTTATATACCTGGTGCAAAGCAAAACTGAAAAATACACCTGCAAGGACTTTTTTTCATGAGCAGTGGCAGGGCTGAAGACATGGCAGGTCAAATGACACTAATCTTTTTTTGTTCTACTATCTCATTCCCCTCCCCACCATATACTTCTGTTTCGAGCCAGGCATTGCCAAAGCAACACGTGTGCTTGTCCAGCCAGTGCATTCGGCACACGCGGTGGGGCCCTGCTCCTCCCTCCGCCACAGAAGGTGTGTGCAGAGCAGGCCCTGGGTTGGCTGATACAGCCAAACTCTTACCTTGAGACTGTCATTCATATCATCTATGGTTTTACATTCACTTGGACTGGCAAAAGCTCCAGTTTCAGTAAAATCTAGAAGACAAAGAGAAGCAGATACATAGCTGGTTAATAATCCCTCCAGATGCATGAGCAAACCCCAAATGCCACATAACAGTACTAACACAAATTGCATCACTATTCTGCAAGTCCTAGTGCTACCTTGTATACCTGAGGCAATCAGGGCTCAAATTCAAATAAATTGTGAAAATACTGATTTATTCTAAACAGCTAGCAATCTGATTGCCTGTTTGTGGTCACCCAGGGCTGAATTCCTAAGTGGGATGGTTCATTTCTCTGAGACAGCCACTATTTAAATAATTGTTAAGTCATATTTGCAGTATCTTACCTGCAAGAAGCACTGCTAAACTTATAAAAATCAGGGTTTTCCAGAGCGGGCAGGAGCTGAACAGCATTTTTTCTCTGAGAGATCAAGGGCTAGTTACTTGTTGCTTGTGGAGCTCAAGAGCTGAAGCTCTGGAGTCAGGCACAAAGCTGCATGTCCGTGGGTTGCTGGCAGTTTAGAGTGTGCCTCACTCCAAGGATACACATATTGCCCAACTTGCTGGGAAGCCAGTGGAGAATTTGCCAACATGGTTTAGGGAGGGCAAGGGGAGGTCTCTTGTTACAGTACTGAGGCTGTCTGGCTTCCTTGCTGCTGCCAACCCCACTGGGAAATTCTCAGATTAACTGGTTTACTGGAAACATGTTTAGTGTATGCACACTTTTGCTCTTTCCCCACTCCCCCTCTATTTGTCTGTGTTTTTCTGTCTGTCTCTCTCAAACACACATATATATATATTCATATAGAAGATACAACTATGCCTTAACTCCAGGGCTCAACTCTGTATCTCATGCTCCAAGAGAAAGCTCAGAACATCAAATGATGGCTAAACTGATTTGTACCAAGGGGATGTGTTCTGTATCTTGTAGCATCCAGAGTTTAGCTACCTGGTAAGGAAAGAAAATTACAGTTTTCTATTTCCAGCTTCTGGGTTAGTAAATACAGACCAAACAAAGCAGCAACAGCAACAGGAAAAAAAAAAAGTCCCAATAACATGAACCTACGTTTCATGTGTATGTTATGTTATCAAGAGCATACCTCCTCTCTGTCTGTATATTATATCAGCAACTGCATGGTATTTCTGTTTGTAGTTTTTATTGTTGTTGTTTTTTAATGGACCCATGAACCTCATATGCTTATATCCATCTATAGGAAAAGCTGAAGAGCTAGTAAAATTGCCACAAAAGTTCAATCATTTCTACCTTATACATTTATTGGCAGATTAATCCAACTATCCGGACAATGCTCATGTGCTGGCGGTGTGACTGACTGTCCCCACCTGTAAACTGCCGGTTTCAGAGTCATGGCCTTTCACCCAGCAGTCTGTGTCACCAATGAGGGAGTTAGATCACTTAAAGAATCACCATCAGCGGTATTAGCAAAAGTGATTTCTAGTGTGAATTTGTAAAAGTACAGTTTAACAAAGTTCAGTGGCAAGGTTCACTGTATTGCTTGCTGCATGAAAGAAACATACAAAGGAAAACTGAGTTAGAATCGATTTAGAATGATTTACACAGAGAACAGAGACACAAAAGGGTAAAGGAGACCCTCCCGTTGAGCCACAAAGTTCTGAATGGATCCCCCTGCCATCAGAACTCTTTCTCAGAGAGGCATCACAGTAATGCTGGATCCAGACTCAGTCCCAGACTTGGTCAATGGTTTATGTCTAATGGAGTTAGCTCCATGGATTTCATTAGCATTAATTCAGCATGCTATTAGTCACTTACCAAAAATCTGTTGTGAATAAGGGGTCTCTCTGCCTTAGATAAGGAAGGATCTTTTAGTCTCAGGTAGGGAATATCAAACCTTGAAAGGCATCTCTGCTCAAGCAGAGAGTTGCCTGGCAAGCAGTCCAGTTGCAATTCAGGAAGCACTCAAATTGGGCTCATCCAATGACCCATTGTTGGTAAAAGGTCTCGCCTTGAGGTGTCCCAGCTCAAAGGAAGACCACCACGCTGCTTAGCAGGGAGAGCTCAAAGGAGAGACTCACTTAGGCTTTATCCCACAGTTAGGGGATAAAGTGGCTGGCTCATAGTCAAATTGCATACAATGGGAGATGTATGTACGAGACTCCTTGTAACCACAACTTCCTTTGTTCCTTGATAAATGACTCTTGGAAAAATCACCCACTTTTCACATGTTAATCACATTATCAGTGTTACAAGCTCATATGCATCAATGCTCACTGGGTCACTCTGCTCCTTTGTGGGTTTCCTAGAGGAGTTCTTGGCTCGCCTACATCTCAGGCCTTTACCTCCTTTGGAGGCAAGACCAAAGTACTGGGAGTTTGGTTAAGGGGGTTGAGTGCTTCCGTCACAGCTGGTCACACACACTCCACCGCAAACCCTCCCCACTGACCTTGTCTGCCCACCAAACCAGCTAGACTAACACATGCTCCCTCTCCAACAAATTCTGTAGTGGTTGTCATTGCCAGAGAACTGCTCATTTTGTCTGAAGGTATTTGTTTTTGTTGAGACAGGGACATTCTGCTTTCATGTTACATTATGCAACACATTTATTTATACAGCACTTTTTCAGGTTTCTTTTTATTTATTTTTCATTTCCTTGCTTCGGCTAGTTGTAGTATAACAGATTATGACCAGGAGATCCTGAAGAAGTGAAGCCAGTGGTAAGGTCTCCATTGCATTAACAAAGACATGCCTTCTTGTACATCTCAGGGACATCTTGATAGGTATGCGTAGGATTGCAATACTAACACAAAACAGTTCTGTGGCAGCATGAATGACGACTTCCTTATTATTAGTAAAGTGCCTTTGTTTACATTACTGATTGGTAAAAGTTCATTGCAAAACAAGTCTTTAATACTGCAGGCCAAGGTTTATGTTTCTAGGCAGACCAATAGGACCTGGCTCCAAACAGTTTACATTTTTGAGGCTGACATACACAACAATCTTCCTCCTTGCAAGATGAGCAACATGCAGCTGGGAAAATAGTCCCTGAGAATTTTTTTGCCAATACATTCTTTAAGATGTAGCTGCTCATTAAGATATATTCCTGCTAAAATGTATCCAGGTGTCCAAAAAGGGCCATTGATTAATGCTCTAAGTCCTAAGTAGATCAGGAGCTACACAAAAACCTACTACTTGGTCATCTCATCTTACACAGTACATACAGCATATTAGCATAATTAATAGAGTGGAGCAATTTCTGCCTTGAACAGATTAAAGTTGTGTTTGTGATGTATTTGAAGAATGAATGGCAGCTTTTCTTTAATGATCACCACAGTCAGGCACTCTTTTTCTACAGCAGCATCTGTTTGGGAGACGCTGTGCGAAGGAATTTAGCTAGGCAAGAAACATGGGGGTGGCAGCATTGCCCCAGTGTAGAAGAGTAACAGGATGCTGCTTAAACCACAAAAACTAGGAGTCAGTGACTCTCGGGAGCCAAGCATAGGTAATCCTTGTATTGCAGGATTAAAGTCATCCTTGTTATCTATTGGCAAACAAAACTGATCACAGAGGAGAAATATGATCTCACACCCTCTCAGTTTAAACAAATCTGGGCTTAATCTTTGCAGAAGTAATTTGTCACTTTACAGGACAATATAGCACATGAGCATGGAAACGTCCTTGTCCTAAGTCTAGATTGTATCCAATCTACCATGCACACCAGCTACCCTGACCTATCAGAAGGAGAACACTATCTCCACGAGGAGTAACAGGGTACCAGTACCCAAACAGTACCAGACAAACAGCAACATGGACAGACTTGCTCCCACAGCTGTGGAGGGACACACAGCCATCTAGTGGCTAGCTCTTCTGTAAGAGACTGCTGGACCAAATTTTAACCTCATGCTATTTGTCGATGCTTTGAGGTTATTTGTACGCACTTTGTTCTATTCCAAAATTAGATCAAACCTAGTAAGCCATGCAATAAAAATTGGAGAGGAAAAAATATGAGAATACTGTATAGCACAAACTTAAGAGTTAAAAATAAAAAATCTAATACTTTTTAATCAAGTTTTTGTTAATCTCAAGGACTAAACAGTGATCAGACTTGTAGTGAAAGATAAATTCATATCACAATTCCAGTATCTAATAAAATTCAATTATGTCAGTAAACTAAAATCCTACAAGAGTGTAAGAGGCTGACTTGAGATGGACCATTATATTGCAACATTAAAAAGAAAATAGAAAAAGAGGCACCTTTACATACATGGTAGGAAAAAGCTTTTTATTCTATGATTGTTCTTTTATAGGAGAACACTTATGTTTCAAAAACACAGGTAATTGAAACACAACAGTAACAGCACATACGCAGTGAAGGTGATTTAAATATTGCATATATGTTAACATCTTCTACAAAAGCGGCTGAGTTACAGTGATGTGACATTCAGCCTTCTCCCATCAAAGCAACCCCCAGCTGTATGCAATGCTAACTCCAGTAAGGAAATTGGACCCCAGAATTTCCCGTTGTCTACTTAGAAGCAAGAGATCTGCTGATCTTTAGTCAGAGTTGGGAAAGTCATCCTCGCCTATGCCCATGAAAGGTTTGAGGTTCACCCATTGGTTTATGTACCTGAGTCATACTTTGCCTTTATCAAAAGAACCAACAGAGCAGCAATAAAAAGTAAACTCTATTTTGTTTTCTTGTGCTGATTAAAAAAAAAACAAAAATGACTCTGTCCCTTATATCTTAGATAATGAAAGACACTGAGGGTTAAAAATCAATTTCCAAGAAAATAACCTTTCTTTTCTTTCAATTTAAAATCTAAAATTCCTTTTGTGGACTACAAAGTTGTCAAATTTTATTTTTGGAAGCATCCTCATCATTAGTGGACTTCTCTTCTTTTCTGTTTTTAAAGAATGACCACTAGCATCAAAACACAAGTTTTTTAGGCACCTCCCATGAGAATTCATTTCTTCCAAAGTGACCATAACATGCAGTCTTCTGGTAGATGGGCTTTTTAAGGTCCAAATCCCTGTATGTATAATAAAAAGAGGATAAATTTCTTCACATTAAGATACTTCGTGATAACTATCTTTAAAATCCTGATGTTGATATCCATTTCATGCCCTTAGTCAAGCAAGCATATTCTGGACATGCAAGCAAACCAGTGAACATGTCCAATGGAGAGCCATAGAAGTAACAACAAAACTGAAATGTGAAGTACTTTAGGGCTGCAGGAAAAGTCCTTATTATTGAGAACTATTAATTTTAATGGAAACCATGAAATAACCTTAAATTACATTTGTAAAACAAACCATATCTTTTTTCACAGCAAAGTAACTTAAACTTCTTGGAATACAAAAGTCAATTTATTTTCTTTGAATTCCACATGCTGTATAGGGCCAAATACCTAAAGTAAATGCTTCATAAGAAACTTGAAAAGTACATCTGTTATCTTAAAAGACACAGCACACTGGTAGAGCCATAAAAAGTATCAACCATGAAGAATGACAGAAAGTCTCTTTTGCACTGCATGGAACAATTCCATGCTAGTTCAAAAGGCTGACTTTTACGCTGTAACATCTAATGGTTTTGCAAGAAATAACTTCTGGGATGTGAGCACCAAGATATTTTCCTGTGTTTCTATACCTGACAATGACTCCAGGCCGAAGATCAAAGTTTTTGTGCACAATGTCCAGTAGCTCTTTCTCTGTTTTTTGGGAAGTTCCATAAGTGAACAGTGAAATGGACAGTGGATGAGCAACCCCAATGGCATAAGAAACCTAAGGCAAGAAAGGCACCATAAGTTAGCAAATTAACACAGCACCTCAGAGGGCAACAGTATGCAACAGAAGACAGCATTTATTAGTGAACCATCTTAGGAAAACTAAGGCAGCCTCTTCACTTCCCATATCTGCACAATCTGTATTTGTAGAAAAAAAAAAAAAGAGAAAACTTCAAAAACGCTGAGGTCTCTGGATAACTTTCTTCCACATTATCCAGCCACCCCGTGCTCATTTCCATGACAGGAAGTGTCAGAGGATTGAGGGCTCAATAAAGGTGCAGAAGTATGGCCAGTAAAATGAAAGCTAAATGAAAAGTTCCAGCTTCAAGAAGCTGATAGGCTATTAGTGAATTAAAGTGAGTTAAAAAGAACTACATCAAAGTAGTCCTTTCTTCAACCCCAAGACTGCTTCTCCTGCAGTGTCTCATATGATGTGTATTCAAGCTGAAAAGGAAAAATCTTTTTGAGAAAAGTAACATTCAGAGCAAGCCATACCTGAACCAGGACACGGCGACAGAGCCCAGCTTTCACAAGAGACTTGGCCACCCAACGGGCTGCATATGCAGCTGATCGGTCCACCTTCGTATAGTCTTTCCCAGAAAAGGCACCACCTCCATGGGCTCCCCAGCCACCGTAAGTATCCACAATGATCTTTCGACCAGTAACGCCAGCATCACCCTGGATCAGTAAAAGAATTTATCCATTTTATAATCCATGTTATTGTAAGTCTCAAACAAGGCTTTGCATCCTTGAGAAGACTGCAACACTGTGCAAGTATGTTCACCACATATGGATTGCTGTGGGGTGGCTGAAGGCATGAACCTGTCTTACAGAGCTACAACAGTGGCTATAGACGTTCTTTAAAACCAGAGTCATAAGACAAGCCAGTCACAAATTGTGTTCAATAATCAAGTAAACAGGTAAAATCAAGTAAACCACCCAGATACCTAGAGCATTCGCTGCCTGTTTCAAAACTAAATATTCCAGACAGTATGGGAACTTTGGTTTAGAAGTGATCTGTCTAACATGGGCAAACCAAATACAGAATATTGCTAACAATGTGCCATGTAAGAACCACTGAGAAATTTTACACTGTTAAAAAGAAAAAAAAAATCAGGCTTTCATATATTCTGGTTAAAATCTGAAGTTGTGTGGATATTAAATAGTAGATGTCCTTTTTTTGTATTTACCATTGAAAGGTGTGTCAGTGCTACCTTATAAATCATTACATGGAGGCTGGCACCAACACTTCCAGTGCAGTATCATTACAGAGGCTGTTATACAAATATGTACTAAAAAAAACACATTTCCAACTCTAAAATGTGTATAGTCTAATTTAAACTATACACAACAGGTATGGAGTAGTAGGCAGTTACAGGTAATAGAGAAAGAAGGATTACTTCTTTCTAAGAACAGATATTTATAGATGAAAATTCTAAAATATTAAATAAAGAAGTGCAGATAAGTTTCCATCTGCCTGCACAGCTATCCTGACTGCTCCTCATAAGTACTTGATATTTTCATTTGATCTTGGTTAACTGATCAGCACCTGACTGTCTGACTCCCTCTCTCCCGTTTACTAAATGCTTAAGCTTTCTGGTGTAAATGGAAACATGGTCAAATTTGAAATTCAGTCTCCACTTGTGCAGGCAGGTTCGAAATTCTTTGTCTACAGCATATCATGTCAGTAAAATTCAACTGCTGGAATGTTTGCATGGCAAACAGAAGTGCAGAGTCAAAGTTTTTCTTAGAAAGACTGTGCATATACACAGAAGAAAACCTTTGGCACTGTTTGTTCCTTTCTGCTAAGAAAGTAGTGAGATGTAATTTCAAGTTGCAGATAGCTGAGCTTGTCTAAAGAATTCTGTCCTCCTGGGTTTTTCTGCCTGACTCAAAATTTCTTATTTAATTTCTGATGGCACTGACAGTTGCAATGAGAACAACTTTTGTGCCATCCTGACTTGACTGCAGAACTACGTGAGAGGAAGAGAAGTGGACAGGTGAAAGGAAAAAGAAACACCCTTCATTTTAAAGGTGCTGAAAGAACACAAACGCATTTGTAAAGCCTGTGGAAGTCATTTTTGCGACAAGCTGTAATATCCTCCCTGTACCAGTGGGTGTTGCTGTTGGGAAAACAGTGATAGCAGCAAAATTACTACTTTTGCCATAACCAGAATTCAAGGTACCAACGTGCTCAAAAACCTCATGGAAAATACACATGTCTTCCTTAGATGAACTGAGTTGGAGATTTAGACAGCCTTCTACAGCGAGCATTGTTAAAAATGAAACTGAGTAATACTCTTATGAAAAGTAATCAGAAAGTTCAAGGTGTAAAAGACAAGGAAAGAAATAGTTATTTTCTGGTTGCCGCAATGCTATTGTAAATTGCACAAGTGATGATAGCAGTTGTAAGGTCATGGACACAGAGGCAGATTGACCCATGCTAAGTAAACTTATCCCAGGTTTAAAAAGCAATAAACATATACTGCAATGTGCCTGTGTTCATATGTGCAAGCAAGCAATACAGTTCCACCACAAGAGGAGAAAAGGTTTCACAGCTGGCTTACCAAATGTAGTGATATTACATTTTAAAGCGGGTGCAGTTCAGTGCACATTGGAAAGATTTACATTTCTACAGGTGCAGTTCAGTGCACACCTAAAAATTTTCCTGTGTAGCCTTCTTTTTGTATGTAGCTATGACTGCTGCATTCGTTCATTTGCTCTGAGTTACAGCTCAAGTTTGCCTCTCCATTTGTCCATAGTTTAGGATGTCAATGGTACACAAAATTACAGTGATACAACCAATTCAGCTACACAAAAATGCTTCTTATATAACCATTATTTTCAAGATTAATCACAACACTTTCCTACTTGTTCCATGCCACTAATGTAAAAAAGACACAGCACTTTAGAAATAATTCTAGTAAATGAATTAATTTGAACAGCAAAGGAAAAACAATGTCTGCTTGGGTTTGTTGTAAATTTTAACCTAAATTCAGGGAGGAGCTTTGAAGTTTTGCTGTGATAGTTCTGAAGAGAACTGAAGACTAAAACTTTGGGAATGGTGAATTTGTTTTCAAAAACTAGATCTCAAAAGTCCCAGTCCTACAGAATGTGGAAGTTCTGCCTAACTCCTGAGAGTGCAGGATCAGATTATAAGTCTCAGCTCTTGCATTGCCTAGATAAAGCAAACACAGCATTTATTTTCTTACCAGGAGAAGTCTATCAGGCAGGGGCTGATTTTCAGGCCAGATGAACACCTTCAGCTGTCATTAGGGTCAGGCAAGAACAGTGTGAGCTATACCGAGCTGAAAACGAGGTCCACTATAAGAGAAATAAACCTTCTCTTGTCCATCTCTCTGTCAGGAGCACTTTCCATGAGAAAGGACTGCGTGCCTTAGTGGTGGCCTCAAAAGGGTTTGAGAAAACCCAGAGCTGGGCTGTACATTCCACACACAGCATAAGATTCAGCTCAACTTGCCTGCCTAGTCACTACACATGTATGATATAACCATGCCCTCAAAGGTTACTTTGGCATACAGCACATGAAACCCTGGGTGCTTCTCCCACAAACAACTGCACTTAAACCTTCCACGAGGCTGCTTGCTTCTTACATCCTAGACAGACTTGCCAAAAAGCTGAACATTTCTTTTAAGACGCGTCCAATGACAAAGGTAAGCTGATAAAAGCGCCGAAATAATACAACACAAACCTGAGGTCCTCCGATAACAAAACGTCCACTAGGTTGAAGGTGATAAATAGTTTTCTCATCCAAGTATTTTGCAGGAACAACAGCTTGGATCACACGATCCCTCAGGGCTCTGCGCATGTTCTCCAGAGAAATGGTTTCATCATGCTGGACAGATATCACAATGGTATGAACACGCACTGGGATGACTGCTCCATTCTCCTGGATATACTGAACTGTGACCTGAACAGAACAGGGAGAAGGAGGAAGAAAAAGCTGCCATAAAACTTATTACTTGTCTACATCAAACATCATGCCATACTATTCCAAGAGCAAAATTGTAGCAAAATGTCAATGCTCTGACATTATAATGACCACTGCTCACATTGTTGCCAAGGTATGAGAAATTAAGTCTGTTTTTTCATTAGTCATTTTTGCGGTGCTGAGGAAAACAAAACAAAACACTCAGTATGGACAATGTGATTTTCCGTTAAATTCTCCAAAATGTATCTTTTGGCTGGGATCTTCAGTGAAATTTCTAAGCCTCAGAAATTTACATTCTCAGTGAATCTTCAAAAAATCCCTCAAATCCCTAAGTACAAATAAATCCTTTGGATCTCCTGTCACTTTTTCAATGAGCACTGACCACTTGGGTCTGAAGGACTAAATGTTTCTTCACGAGTAGGTGGTCCCAGCACTCTGATACATGTTAACTCTTTTCCAAGAGTCAAGGAAACGGTATCATAAGCAGTGAAAATGTTTTGTCTGCTACTTACAGTTTATCTTGATACTCTGAACACCATCAATTGCTGTCTTTAAAAATATGTAAGATTTCTGGAAAGACAAAGTGCTAGTTTTCAACTATTTGGACTATCCATAGAAGTATTTACCTGTGTCTTAGAGTCAGGCCTCAGCCAAGGAAGCTCTCCACTACGCCTCAGCTCTGCTAACCTGGCATTCAGTTTGTGGGCAAGAATAATTGTTAGAGGCATACATTCTTCTGTCTCATCCGTTGCATAACCAAACATCAGACCCTAGAGGAGGAGAAGGTATACTTCAATCACTGTTACAAAGGCAACGAGATTTCATCTGAAGCAAAGAGTAAACAGGTTTACTTTCTACTGTTTTACATTACAGTGCAAGAAGCCTAAACTCAGATCAGGCTCAAACATGTTACAGTGTAATGAGAAACAAAACAGGTTCCTACAATTTTTCACTGAAAGCCTGGAGGTTTACATATTGAGCTGAAAACCTGGACAAAAAATGGAGAAGTTTCTGTGAAAAAAATCAGGTTCCTTCACAAGAAAAAAAAAACCTGCTGGAGTAAAACAATTTCAGGACTATTCTGTCATAGGAAAGGTGTTTTCATTAGCCTGGAAAGGTTGCAGAGGCTTTCATGTATAAATAGGTTTTACGTATGAAAAGGTTTTATGTATTAATACAGACACACATATTGCAACTCACATCAGAAATTTCATTAGAATTGGATGTACCATTCAACAGTCAAGGCACCTGCCTTGGATTTTCAATGCCACATGCTTCTAGTCACAGCTCCTACTATTATTCAGTCATGTTCCCTGCATCAGATTATCATTTGTTAATTAGAGATAGCAGCATTTTCTTCCTCATCATCTAGTGTATGTTGTGATATAAAAAAGAAAAGAAGACAGAAAGGTACTTTGATACAAAGGCAATGTAGGCCATCAAAGTGCCAAAGAAAATCAGATATATTTTCATCTTATGTAGCATTATGTCCTCATGACAGCATAAAAGCATTTTAATTTAGTCCTCAAGGGTTTCTTGAACAATATTAGCTTGGCTCCTGGACTCTGATGTCTTCACTTATGGTTCTCAACAGCATTGTTATGAATTAGATATTACTACTAATGATAACTACTGTAAATGTTAAATTCACTCATACTGGAATCAGTCAGATTATGGAGCTTTTATGTTAGCATCTTTCTCTTGGGAACATACCATAATTATCTACTTGTGTTATTTAGCTCATAGAAATGCAGCTTGGACAGCCTTAATTATGTGGAACACCTATTACAATAGCTGCCTCTGGGAAATAAGTGAAAATTAAAAGTACTCCGGCATATTTGCCTTCATTGTACTAATGCTGAATACAGTTGAAACATTACCTAATTTTTTGCTGTGTAAAGTCTCAAGAGCTCTGTGAAAGTGAGAAGATCCTGTGTTTATTCCATCATAGAAGACAAGTCTGACTGCAAGATGAATATTCTAATGAAGGTAAAACTACTCAATAGAAACATGAAATACATGGGCAAAAAACCTTTGCTAGGTTGTAAAGGACACATCGTCAGCTACTACAAACTGCCAGAGCTCTCCTGACTTGCATGGAGTGCTATAACAAACACTGTATAAAAGTCTGCCTTCAAAGAGTTTCCAAATGTTTTAATAAAAATATGGTTTTTATTTTGGGGTACCCAAGATAGAAGTGTGGAAATCTTCACATGAGTTTTGATTTAGAAAATAGGGCAATAAGATTGGGTGAACTTTTTCCATTCAAATAGCTTTGAAGTTTTAGATGTGATGTCTACCTGATCTCCAGCACCAACATCCTCTTCATCCCTGTGAAGATGAACACCTTGGGCAATATCAGGTGACTGCTGTTCCAGTGCCACTAAAACATTACAAGTCTTGTAGTCAAAGCCTATTTGGAAAAAAAGAATAGCAGTTAATTAGTTTTTTCTGTCAAAATTAAGGAAAATTACATGGAACCACATGACAAACTTTTCACTCTGAAGAATACCACATTCAGAACTCAAAACCTAACTGCTATTTTTAGGTAGTTGTTGTTTTTTTTTTCATCAATACAACACTTGAAACCTTTTTTGGGAGGAGGTGGGGTATATAGGGTTGCCTTTATTGCTTGTTACTGGTTGTTTTCTCTTGCATTGAGAACCTGTACCAAGCCAATTCAGATTATTAATTAACTGCACAAAACTAGTCATAACAGTAAATAATGAGCTTCCCCCAAATAAATAGTAGTAAAAACCTCTATGTAAATTCCTAGGAGCTGGTATTTTCAGCAAGTGAAGGGTCTGTTCTCTGATACATTATTTGTAATACATGTAAAGCAGTGTCTGTACCTAAATCTCTTGTGGGAGTTTGTCTCAGAGTCACAGAGAAAAGCCAGATTTAAGTCTCACAGCAAATCTGAAAGCGGGAATTTACATTACTTTCAAAGATGAAAAGGAGGGTTTTAAAAAGAAATTGAAAGACTTACAGAAGTTCGTGGCAAATTTTTCCACCTGTTCCTAGGTATATTAATAGTAACTTGCTTCTCTCCAAATCCAACCTTTCCTAGAACTGTAGCTACTGGCAGCTGCTGATCAAACTCATGTTCAGCCAATACATATGCATATGATCCACTTGAAGAATGCTCTTCACCCTCTTTTAAGTAGGCTATGTAGAGAAGAAAATTATATTTCTGTGTGCAATTGTTTGTTTTAGTTTTTTGTTTTATTTCTGCATAGAAATTGGTTTTTACTGGGTCACTGCATCTTCCCTTATCAACTGTGGCAGTTAAGATAAAAACAAGATTTATGGCCTACTCAATTTCCCAGCATTTTCTGAAAGAACTACTGCTACATGATGGTGGAGGTAACCTGAAGATGTGCTGCTATAATATTCTCCCACCTCAGTTTCCCTGTAAATTCAATAGAAATTAAAGGACTGCAGGAAACAAAGTTTTTTAAGCAAAAGCTTCTTAAAAGGTACACTTCCGTGTAACAACGTACTTAGAATATTTGTAATGAATAAACAGATACGTGGCAAATCAGAAAGTGAAATTTGACCGGTATATAAAGCATTTTGTCTTTATCATTTGTACATTAGACATTCTGGATTTGGACTGCACACTCCTCAGTGCGGGAGGAGTCATTCAGAGCTTAGAGAGCACCTTGCACAGTGAGAACCTGCTTTATACCTGGATTCTAGATGCTACCACAGTACAAATATATAATGGTACAATGAAAGAACCTAGGTTTCTTCTTCCCTTTTGCACCAAGATGCATCAATCAGCTTGCCAAATAAATAACCAAGATTCGAGTTCTCACAGGTTTGGAGGAGGGGTAGATTTTGTGGCTCAAGTTGCAGTTAAATGTTCTGGCCTAATGCCACAGTTCAAAGTATATTCTGCCTACTCCTTTTTAGTTTTAACTAATATGTGATGTTTTTTCTATTTACTGGGATAAAGCCAGAAATTTTATCATGTAGCACCATGTAAGCAGCTTTCACGCAGGATATTCATTTTTTATCAGGCTTACTAAAGCCCATATATGGAAGCGGTGACAGACCTGTTTTGCAGTTGCCTGTTGCTTGCTCTGAAGGAATTCATGAGTTTTTCCACCAACCTTTAGCTGAATCGTCATAGCCAATATGTTTAATTGCATCTCGGACTACTCGTTGATAATCCACAATAGCACGAGATGTGATCTCCCCACAGAGCAACACCATTCCTGTCTTACATACCGTCTCTGAAAAGAGAGATGAAAACAGGATTACAACAACAGAATAAGCCAGCCCACTAAGACAAAAAATTATGTTTGTGATTATGTT
>VZZY01018190.1:0-10845 GCA_013400335.1 Eurystomus gularis
CCAAACCATTCTATGATCCTAAGTCCATGATAAATCATATCCCTAAGCGTTTTATCTACACAACTTTTAAACACATCAAGAGATTGTTATTCAACCACTTCACTGGGCAGCCCTTTCCAGTGCTTGATAACCCTTTCAGAGAATAAATTTTTCTTAATATCCAACCTAAACCTTGTCTGGCACAGCTTTAAATGGGGTTGTGGTTCTATAACTTAAAGTTGATCATATAAACGCAGTTTTAAACACTGAATTGACATTTGTGGTAATTTTTACTCTGAAGGCAGTAGAAATAGAAGGAAAGTATATGACATACTAACAGCTTCTCCCACCTGGGGAAATGCATCTGTCCTGAAATTTCTTCTTATTTTAAGTTATTTCACCTTTACCTCTTTCCAGGAAAGACAATTCCTCTAGCTCAGCCATTCCTGGTAGAACTGATCTATGGTCATTAAGGCCCTTCGATTTGAAATTCAGGGCACTTGTTTGCCTGATAAAAGCTTTACATAAAGCCTAATTTTTACATTTTCTGTGCCTAATCTTTTCTGTGATCCCAAGCTCCCCTGGCAGCATGAAGATTAACTGAAGTATGCCCAGGGGGAACACGGCAGGTATCTCAATGGCCAGTGCATTCAGATTATTGCCTAACATAACCTGGTGGTTATAAGCTTGGTCATTTTCTGACCTTGTAGAGTGAAGAAATGGCGTATTGCATAGGCATATTAAACTGTGGAGTTGACTTTTTATATCTAATAATCATAAGCTGTGAGATATTTTAAAGACCACACTCTTCAAATAGCATTTGTTGCTGACAGTTTCAGCTGTCAAACAGGATAGAAGTAAAACTGGGTGGGACAAATCCTCTCATCAGAGAAGTAGGGAAGGTAGAAAATACTTCTTTGTTTCTTTTCCAGTGTCACCATGCCTTTGGGGAAGGATGCCTTAGTCCTTGTGAGTTCTCCAACTATATGAAGAGGTCTAAACCTCCTCCAGATGGAGTTCCTTGTGATGCTGAGTAAACAACGTTGTCTATGGCAGCTGTGCTTTACAGTACCGTGTAACTATGGGCTAGGTACAATGAGATGTAGGGTTGTCTTCTGCAACACAAAAGTTTGTAAAGATTAGTTACTACCTCCAACAGAGGAGGGTGCTGGACCTAAGGGTATGTATAGACATCCTACGCAGAAATGTTTTCCTGCTCTGTTCAGTAGAGTCTATTGGTAATGTCTTACAAATAACCTTGTATGGAAAGAATGAATTAAAGGGGTTAATTTGCCTTTTGTCAATACAAATTGTGAAACAGCATTCACTATTGCATGCATACAGGCTTGAGCCTGCATATGCCCATAGCAAACAAGATCAAATGTTCTTAAGTTTTCATGTAACTATAGAAAAAATTGTGGGATGGGGGAAACCATTTGACTTGCACTAAGGGAAATATTCACGTTAGCAGCTTGGAGTGCTTCTAGAGAGGCTGTTTTTCTTTTTGCTTTGTTTTTAGAAAATCTTGTCTGACAGTCTTTTAGAGGGTACTGAGAATGATAACTATTGGAAGAAGATTGAAGAAGTCAGTTACTAGGGATTTGAGCTATTGTGATTGCTTTTGTTGAAGACAAAGCAACACACACCCAGAAGGGGAGAAATAAAAAAAAGAACAGCAAAGACTAAAAATGTAGTTTCTCTTTCTGGCTCACGCTGCAAATCTTACAGTTAAAGAGAGGCACAGCACATGGTCTCCTCAGCCACTGTGAAGTCTGTCAAATATCAACATGCTTAGGACTATGCTTTTAGCTGCCTTTCTAACATGAGAGGAGCTTACAGCAGCGTCACAAAAATAAGAAAAGCAGCTATAGTCAGCCAAATGGAAGGATGGGAGGGCTAAAAGACAGAGAGGGAGAAAAAAGCATGTGAAAAGAGAGAAAGGCTGGTGAAACCTCCCATTCTATCTGGTTCATAGGATTTACTTACACAAAAGAGGCAGAAGTTCCAGTAGTGCTGTGTGGGTTCTTTTTTTTAGTCTATAGTCATTTCATGCCTCATCAAGGAGGTGGTAAAGAAAGTTCCTGATCCTGGGAGACTGGATATGTCAGTCTCAATAGTAAGGCTTGCTCCTTCTAGCTACCCATCCCCCAAAATTTTGGACTGAAAAAGGAAGTTTAGAATTAGTAAATAACTCTTCTTTCAATTATTTTATTTAGCAGTGTGGGCTAAGCTCTAGAATATCAATTTTAGTTAATTCATTCCCATTTCTATACTGTTCATGTTTACCAGTTATGAATATAAGGTGGTTCCATATGATTTGAATAGGCTTTTTGAGTTGTACTAGATTTTTTTGTTTACCATGATATTTTTATGACAATTCTAAACAATTTATATAACAAGTGGCTTTTTGTTGTTTGGACAATACATTATGCAGCCTTTGTCTCAGGGAGCTTAATTCTATCATTATTCTTCATTAATTTGCACAATATGACACTTTCATTTTGGGGCTCTCAATATAATTAAAAAACATTAATTAAGCTGCTAGCATCTCAATACCTTTCTGAGAGTCTTAGTGATGTTTCTCTCTCTCTATTTCCCTCAGAACCAGTGCTCCAGGAGATGATATAACTTTCCCAAGATATTCAACGTCTTGGTGGCAGACCCTGGAGCTCTTGGCCCTTGGTACCTCTCCTGTTTCATAGTTGCAATTTTAAGTTAACAAATCTAAAATAGTCACATGGCAACATAACCAGCTGTGCAATATTTCCGTTGAAAGCTGCACTACTGTTGTGCTATATGACCTCTGAATCTATTAGTATTTTGCAAGTGTATTTGGATACCAAAAGGAAAATTTCTGTGCAGTGAGTACTTGTGTTTTTATAAAGACTCTCCACGCCAACATTTTCCTTTCCACCCCGCAACAGCTGACTATGAGCTGGTTGGAGATCCATGGAGGTGATCATGGAAATACTGCTTTTAACTATATGTCTTCCCAGAAGTTAAAACCCCTATGGATTAGATCTTTGTAAATACAAAGCAGGACTTTTTTCCTTAATCATATGGGATGGACTGCTTAAAAAACAAACAAGAAAGCAAAATCCTGTCGATCATATTGAAATTGTTGTACACTGAGGAACAACAAATTACTTCACTGAAATTGATGGTAGGTATTTCACTTAAAAAAAAACAAACCAAAACAAACAAAACTAGGAAAACCTTTAACTATAGAAAGACATCACAGACAACTAAGTTAGCCTGTAATCATTCAAGAGATCTTAGCTCTTTTTGCTCCCTGTTCCCTAATATGACATAGGAATAGGTGGGATATATTGTTAGTTAAAACAGTTTTGCATTTGACAGAGTTTATTCCAGTGCTCAACAGTATCACGCATTTGTTTTGTAATGCCTTCTAGCCTCTAACTGACTGTTATCAGTTGGCTTCACAGATGGATTTTGCTGAACATGTGTTGGTTGCTGTGCTGCAGAGTCTGCTGCCTCTCCTGGATCTTGCGCTTCTGGAGGTGCTGCTCAGTGCAACATCCTTCTGAGTCAGTGTGACTTCCCTGGTAAGTGAGGCTGATGAGCTACCTAAAAGGCAGGGATATATATGCAGCCAGACAGCATGCTGGATGGAGAAACACAAGACACTGATAAAGAACCATGTTGTGAAAACAGCGGTGTTTTTTTTCCCCACTTTCTTCCATGAATGGAGTATGTAAAGAGTGCAGAAACGTGCTGATTCACTGCGGTTTGCTGTAACTGGATCAGGAGATAATGTCGACACTTGTATTAACAGTGAGGGATCGTAATATGCAGTAGTACTTTCTAGAACTATATGATTATATGATTTTGTTGAATGGTTTAAAAAAAAATGCTTTCATAGATGCTGACTTAGTGCAAAAGTCATTATAAGGGCAACCATCTGACTGCAGCACTGTGCTCAAAGCAGATTTTATACCAAAGTTCTTGCCCAGTAACACTGAAGGGATGTCAGAGGCACTGTTACGTTACACTGGCATCCTGGTGAGGAAAAAAGTTCTGGAGATTCTGATCTGATCTTGAGCATATGGGAAAATCTTGGGCCAAAGTGGAAGGAACTGCTGTATATCAAGGATATATATATACACATATATTTTTTTTAATATAAAGAAATTGTGTTTCTTTTGTGGATTACCTGTTACCATAATTTTTGTGTTCCACAGACTTCTGTAAGTATTCGTGGAACACTATTGTACCCATTTCAAAAACTGAGACACTGAGAGAAGATAAAGGCTTCATTCCCAAATGTAACTTAACCAAGTCCAGGCTGTAGACTTCCCAGTTCAATACTCCATCCTCATTCACCTACTGTCACTGAAGGTGTTGTGAAAAACAGGCTCCTCTATAAACATCCCTCAGTATTTAAATGTCTTTGCAGGTATTTCCAGAACAGCATAGATTTTTATTTTGATTTTGGCATGTTCATCTGCCAACCTTGCTTATCAACCAGGATGTATCTCATGGAAATCTTCCTGGCATTAGTGATATAAATAAAAATACTCTTTCTCTTCTTGTAGTTCCATACAAACAAAACTCATCAAGTATTTGGGAGTGCTCCCTGTACTGTATAAAATGAATCAATGATCATTTAGAGGCAAGGAATCGGATCCAATGTGCCCTTCACCTGCTTTGCAACCAGTCTGCAGGTGTCACTCCAAACATGCCTGTTACAACTGGCTCTTGCCAGAATTTTGAAATTATAATAGCCTACATTGTCATTACCCCAGGTAGGAACATAATATTGCAATCTGTGGCATAACGCCACAGCTTTCTCCTCTCTTGCAGTGCATTGATGTTAGTGTGCGTTGTCATCTCTAATGAAAGAACACTGGTTTTGGTGAAGCAGCCACAGTATATTGCTTCTGAAGTCCTCCTTGGAAAAAAAACTAGGTGGCTTTGTATAGATTCTTGTATAGTTTTGTGTAGATGCTTTAGATCTGAGCTGAATTCCTTGCCTTTTCAATGACAGCGTTCTCATAATAAGACTGAAGGTCTTGAGGCTGCCTGACTTTAGTAATGTGAAGTTTTCTGGGGATGCTTTTCTTTTTAATACTGTTTTGTCTATACCTGCTTATGTAGTGGATCCACACAGGCATATATACTCAACAAAATTAGCTCACTAATGTAACCTTGACTTCCACTTTCGGCTTTCCTTTCCATGCTGATATTGCTGTTTCTGACACTACATGGTCACATGTATATATATAGAGAGATATTTATGTGTACATATGTATGTATGTGTAAATATGCATATATGTATATTTATACACAGTAAAAATCTATAAAAATAAAAACTCAATGACTTGCTTGAGGGACGCTATTGTAGGGAATGAATGACAGGTCACAGACAATTGTCTATCCTCTATGAAACTGGAATAATTGTTAGGGTAAAGACCAGGCAAAATTATGGTCAACTATTTGATGGAGTTTTTTGGGCTATTTTTCACAGATGTGCAACACCAGTGGAGATTTCTAGCTAGATCTGCCACCATTTAATCGTCGTTTTTTTTGTTGTTGTTGTTGTTTTTTTTTTTAGTCTTTGAACTGATTTTCTTCACTCTTGGTTCATTCTCTAGGTTACTGGAATTTGAAAGCAAACCAAGCCTCAGTCTGTAGGCTTTAGTGTAACTTACTGTTAATGGAAGGTAAAGTCATTCAAATCTGTGCAAAAATCCACACCGCATTGCTGTAACCAAAGTCTTTAATGGAGCCTGTTATAAAATAACACTTTTTACCAACACTTGCAAAATGAATACTGCCACTTCTTGCCGTACTGGTCCAGCAAAATGGGTTCTGTAGATGTCGGTCCCAACCACTAGGTTATCTTTTCCTTATGTCTAATATATTTATGGAAGAAGAGTAGTGTAAGACATAAGGATGAAGTTAAGGTTAAATTTTCAGCCATTACTGTTTTTTTAGTCTCGTGCAATTACTTCATTTCAAAACCGTATCTGTTCCTTAACACTCTGCTTCGTAGTCTGCTTCCCTGTAGTGGCTTGACTGATGATCAGAGCATAGCAGAAAGGATTTTCTCTCTTTGCCTTTGTAATACAGGTGTAATTCTGTGGATTTGGAGTGTTGCTTTATACAATCCACTGGCTTTGTGATCTAAAACCAGTGTCAGAGGTTTTTTCTCTCTTACTTAGAAAACAGATTTAGAAATTAAGAAAGTTATTCCAGTTACTCTAGAATTATTTAGTTGTCTCTGAATTCCTCCTACCTCCATGAATGATACATTAATTTTAATTTGTTTGTGGCCTGTTAACAAGTATATCCTCCCTATAAACAACCTATCATTTGTTTTTCTTACTCAGTGGCAATATTTTTTATTTTATGTTAGATGGGGTTTCAATCCAGTTATCTAAGTTAAGAAGATTCCTTCTTATTTCAATCTTGAAGCTGAAAAAGAAAGATTAATTGAAAAGTCACTGTGATACACAATATCCTTAGAATTCAATGATTTCATTTTAATCAGGTGCACATTATCGATAACACTGAATCACAACTTTAGGTGTTCTTCGAAGATAGGATTTTGTGCAGTAGTGTAAAGAGATTCAAAACTCTGGGTCTCTGCTGCAGCATTTTAAGAACTGTTGTACTTCGCTTTTTTGCTTTCCTTTCTCACTAACTTCCTCTTTCCATTCCCTCTGGGAATTTCTGCTTCTTAAATACCCTTTTGAAATAATATGAGTCAGGCAAAAAGTAATTGGTAACTCCCTACATATCCTCTAGTTTCAATAAATGTCAGCACAAATGTAGGAAACTATACTGCACTGGCACAGTTAAAAAGAAGGAGGTTTGAGTGCTTTCTTTTCTTTATACCAACAATTCCATGTATATTACAGGAAGAGAAATGCCATTTGACAATTTAATGTGAAGACCTATTTCATTTTGGATAATTTAAAAGCAAAATTGCAGAATAACATTTGCTAACAGATAATTTACACAGTTTTATTTTGCATTGAAGTGTGTTTTTAATAAAAATTTCACAATTAAGATCTAAGATGTATTGCATATCCCATTCAGCAGAATGGTATCTCAGAACATTTATTTTTAGTGTGTGGTAGCTTCTGAGACTTCAGGGTTATTACTATGGTAGAACAGTTTATCAAAGAGAATATTAAAAGCAGAGGAAAGGAGAGCAATCACTCTGGTGTAGGAACACAAAATCATATGGTTCAGTTTAGAGAAACATGTTAAATATTGACATTCTAGCAGTAATGGAGTTTAACAGCAATCACCATGAGTCAGCGCTCAGTAAATTGAAACAATGAGAAATATAGCTAAAAACCTATGACCTACATTTCTAGTGGCTGGTGATTCAGAGCCCTGAGCTTTTGCATATTCAAGACAAGGCACTGTGAAGGGGACTAGGTCTTTTAAACAAGATCTCTGGAACACTGCCAAGACTAACATACCCCAAATCAAGTCGCGCTCCTGAAAAGTGTATCACACTCTCACATCTGATTAAAAAGTAGCGAGGAAATCATATCATTGGAATGCATACACTTCAACTGAACTCTTTGACCTCATACAGTTAATTCATTTGTGTGGCAAAGTCTTACAATGCTGATGAAAGAAACATTAGAATAGCTTTTGATCAATATCCACTGAGCTATATGAATTTACATCAGTTGGGGATTTGGCCCTCGATCTCCATGAAACCTGGAACATTCACTGTAACGTATTACCTGCTGTTAACTTGTGTATGCAGATCACATATATTTACGTATACGTATATGTGTGTGTACTTTATAATAATCTCATTAACAGGCTTGCAAAACAGTCAGTGTGAGTTCCAACCCATGCAATGAATCAGCAGCAAGCCTAGTTGCCCTCTGAAACAGGCCATCCCTACCCATGAAGACATTTATGCTAGAGGATAAATAAAGCTTCAAACTCCATTTTGTTCTAACACACACAAAAATGTGTGTCCATGGACATAAAATGTAATACTATATAGGCACATTGTGTGTAAGTTGAATGCAGTGAAAAATGAGGTAAACTTACGTATCAGAAAGGCACAACAGCAAACAGTAGAATACGCTTAGACCTTCAGGCTTGCCCATGTGACTAGAAGGTTGTAGTAGTCCACTAATATATTACTATCTGTAGCACCTTATGGTATGGTATGCACACATACGCACCCTCTAGGTGAATGATATAATCTCCTTTGCAAAAACATAACATCTGACTGCATACATGTTCCTTGACCATTTTAAGGGAAGCTTAAGTAATGTCATAGAGCTAGAGAGTGAGTTAACTAACAAGTTAGTTACTATATTGGCTGAACAGACAGAAACTTGGTAAAATAACAATTATTCTGTGTGTATGTGTGTGTGCGCGCGTTCCCATAATAAAGATTGAGTTGTACCAATTTTAGATTATCCCTGACTAGTTTAAGGAAAGTTTATTCCAGTGTTGTTGCAGTTGTCCTCAAACCAAAGGTTACAGTCCTCATCATATTCATGTAACTTTTGCATCTGAGCCTGGAGAAATCTGTTAGTTATTGTTTAAGCTTCACCCTAAGGCCCCTGTATGACAATGCATAGATAGAGCTGCTATAACAACCTTAACTTGTCCTTGTAATGGCCACATAGAATAACCATGTAATTTTGAGTAGGAATTTATAGGCTTGTGATCCTAAATTGGATACTTTTTTTAAAAAAAAGACAACTTGTTTCGTTATTTCTCTCTCTCTACAACAGTCAGACATGTGTTTTCTCCTTAATACTGAACTGTGGGATGTTTTCTAGTAAAGCAGAAACCACGCTTATCTCCTGGAGTGGTAGTAACCTCAAAATTCTGAGTGCTGGCAGGATGACTGCAGAGATCATTCATTTGCTTTGTTTTTCTGTCTCTCTTCTCTCATGTGAATTACATGGTCATTCATTTAAGGGTTTCTACTGTGTTGCATGTTGTCTTTTACCTTTTTCAATTGTGATAACTAATTCTGTGTTTGATGGCTCTGCTCTGTTTCCTCACAGCTCTTGGGAGAGATCCTTCTTGTAGGAGGTCCTGATTAAGGCCCCCTAGCCATCTGGTTTTAAATCATTGTTTTGATTTATGATCCTTTTCCCAGTGTACTTGCAATGTTTTTTGATGAAATGAGCCTTATGATTGCAGAAACTAAATATTTGGAAAAGATATGAAATATCCTGATATTTATTGCCATCAGTGAAATGAGCGGCTTAATTTCTAAATCATCCATGTATAGGAATGAGCAACTTGGATTTGTGCAGTAGCCATATGATTATGATCCATGCATACTGATTGTGATTTTAAATTTAAATTCAATCTAACTGCCTTTTTCCCATGTGGCTTCTACTGATGAAATCACAAAAAAGTATAAATCACATTTTTTTCTGCACATTTTCCTACCTTGGCATGCTTAGATTTCTTTTAAAATTAATTTTGGCTCTAAGTTTCCAGGCTTTATAAAACTAGACAGTTCTGTGTTCCCTGGAGAGTTGGGTGTTGTTTTGGTTTTGAGTTAGTTTTATTTGGTTGCTTGTTTTCTTTTTGTCTTTAAATATACTGGTTTTGATTCTGCCTTAAGTTTATTTTAGTGTATTTTTTTTCTGGTTTTTAGTATTTCTCTGTTCCTTAAAAATACCAAGATATCCATTTGCTTGGTAGCAGCCAATTAAAAGATCAGGCATGTGAAGTCAAGCAACCTGAGAAAACGTAAAATATATATTTATCTCTTATTTTACATCCTGATTTTAAATGACTAGCACCATAACTTGACTTCCTCTATAGATAATGAGTACCAGTTAATACTAACTGATGAGAATGTAAAAAAAATGCTAGATCTTAAAAAAACAGGTTTAATGCCAACTAATGATTACATATTGTTTACACTTTATCTCAGTATTTATCATTTGTATAACTGAGCTAGAAGTGAAAGGCCGAGTATTCATACCTCTGGGCTATGCAGGACTTCATGCCTAAATATTTAGTTTAAATGGAAATTGAACTGGAGCAAGAAGAAGGAAAGAGAAAGGAAAGGAATTGAACTGATGTTTTATCTGCTCCTTAAAGTAAATTTATAATAATAGGTGGTAGCAGTTGTTGAAGAATGTATTTAGTGTTGCAGTGAATTCCTGAAAGGTATTAATCTAATCTCAAACTAAGTAATTTTCTCCTTTCAACTTCTCCATATGTTAGTTATCTGAAATGCACTATACAGTGTCCATGTTATATTTTAAGTCATCTTCAAGTTATTCGCCTTCAGTTGTTCAGATTCTTGTCAAAAACAATTATCTGTTTGGTTTTTTTTTCTCAAGATATCCAATTTTTGTGGGAGTAAGGCATCCTCAAACACATTGTCACATCCCGAGGCTGATTATGATCATGAATGATGTTGCTGAATCATTCTTTCTTTTCTTGCTGGGTGGAGCTAAAAGAGCCCAATATAGGTCTCCAGCTACCCTAAAGTTGCTATTGCTATATTCTTCCAGTGTAGGTGTGACTCTACCTCTAGCTAAATCCAAATGCGGGTGCCTGGGAGAGAAGTGCTTTAGTAGAAATGGAGAGCAAGAATCAGTATTTTCTGCTCAGTTCTGTCATTTATTCACCATTTCAGTTTGAGCAAGTCACTTAAGCTAGTGTCTGCTTTATGTGACTTATCTGAAGTTGATCAGATCTGCAGTAGGTATAAATCTTGCTTACCTCTCTATGCCATCCCTGTGGTCACATACAAAAAAACTCCATGGGAGTCTTAATTTCTTTTTCTCTGAGCAAACAGAAGAGTAGATTGTCTTTTGGCTCACCTCACCCATTGTATGCCAGAGAAAAGCTGAACCACAGAGGAAATGAGTTGGA
>VZZY01018199.1:0-12031 GCA_013400335.1 Eurystomus gularis
AACTGGCCAGAGGGCAAAGATTTAAATAGGTGTTGGCTTTTTCCACTGACTTTCTTATAATTCACGTGCATCCACAAGCACCTTTTCATTCTTTTATAGTTCAGAGCATAATTACTCATCCAGATGCTGAGGTCTTGGGGCTTCTTTATATTATTCTGTTACTTTTTGGCACATTCGAAAGGGATTAATAAGATTATTATTTTTTCCATAGGAGGTATCTGGAGTTGCTGGATTCTCTAACTTGATAACAAAACTCATTTAGAGTTACAAAATAATAGAATATATTAACCGTTTTATCTGTAGTAAAATATATTAACTGTTTTATTAGGATTGTATTCAGTAAATGGACAACTTACATTTTTATGGCTAAATTTGAAGAGAAATTTTTTGTCGTTGCTTTTGAAAACTATGGAAAATATAAGAAGAATTCTTATCAAAAGAATCCCTTTACTGTAATATACTTCCAGATACCTACTGCAGGTCAAGTTTTCAAATAATATTGAGAGACCCATTTGCGAGAAATATGCCTTTTGTACTTCTATTCAGAAAGAATTTATCAGTATTTCATTTTTTCCGTATTAATCTCTTGAACTGGGGATTCTTTTGTTTTGAGTATGGGATGTATTTAGACAATCCCTTCAAGTCTTTTTATTTGCTTATCAACAGGGAAAGCTAAATGTCACTGCTTTGTCAAATATAGGTGAGTGATGTTGCATTACGGCCAGCGGCGTTTTGAGCCGGTGGGAGCAATAGATTTGCGAAGTATATATTTCCAAGACATAGAAATAGGAAAATAAAATAAGCAATGAAATTGCTATTAAAATTATGGAAGCATCATTCCCTTCTACTGCAAGTCAAAATGCTTACATTAAGAATTTATTTCAACTTGGTGTGCCTGGGGGCCCTTTACTATCCTCTTTTATAGCTCTGGAAACTATCACAAACCTTTACAGAACCAGGTTTTGAAATCTGCTCATATAAGTGCAGAATCTTAAATGTGTCTTGACAACAGAGATCTTGTCAGGTTCTCAGTGATTTTTGTTGTTGTGCCAGTTAAACACTGATTTAGGACACTTGTGCATAATTTTACATAACGAACACGTGGTGAGGGGGAAGGAATCTTGATCTGAATATGTCTCGTTTTCTTTGTGTATGTGGTGGGTTAAACTTGGCTGAGCGCCTGAGCTGCTATGTGGAAAACCAGCTCAGCCAGACCCACTACAGTGTACTAAATCATAAACTCTTGAGTTGTAATTGTTAGCCTCTATCTAGAAGTGTAGTTGAATTTCATACATCTCAGTTGCAGGTAGCAAGTGCTTTGGTAAAGGCTGCAGAACATAAACCTTCGCATACCCTGTCTAGGTGCATCTGTTGGTGCTGGCTACCTTTTCTCTGTATGACATTAACATGTATAATGTATTAGTCATTTTGAAAATTGTTTATGTTTAGAAATCTAGTAGCTTCTGCACTGCTTCCAAATAACAAATTTTAAAAGCTGAAAGCTGTTACGATTGTGTAAATTTCTAGCGTTTTACTGAGATAGAACCTCACTGGAGGCCAGACTTTTACTCTTAGGTGCCCTAAATTTCGTAATAATAGAATCATAGAATCATTTAGACTAGAGATCTTTAAGATCATCAAGTCCAATCGTAAACATAACACTGCCAAGTCCATGAATAAATCATGTCCCTGAGTGCCACATTTACACATCCTTTAAATACCTGCATGGCTGGGGACTCAACCATTTCCCTCAGCAGCCTGTTGCAATGCTTGACAACTCTTTTGGTGAAGAATTGTTTCCTAATATCCAATCTAAATCTCCCCTGGTGCAACGTGAGGCTGTTTCCTCTCGTCCTTGCTTCTTGGTACTTGGGAAAAGAGACCAAGACCCACCTCCCTATAACCTCCTTTCAGGTAGTTGTAATGAGTGATAAGGTCTCTCTTGAGCCTCCTTTTCTCCAGGCTAAACAACCCCAGTTCCCTCAGCTGCTCCTCACAGGACTTGTTCTCTAGACCCTTCACTGCCAGTTTCGTTTCTCTTCTAATGAGAAGCACTATAATTTAACTTTCACTGTTTAATTACAATTCTGAAATAATTTCTCTCAGTATCATTCCCTTCAGTTAGAAAGCCTCTAAATACTACCATGTGAAAAGGTATGTTTTGTTTAATAGGCTCAATAAACTGAAACAAAATTGAATTAATGTCTTTCATGTTATGAGATGAAATTAATATTAGCTGATGAAGTAACTAAAGCACAATTGAATTCACTGAATTTGTCCCAACTAACACATTCTAAACTGACGCCAAATTGAAACAAAATACCACAATATTTTATTTTCTAAAGATCCTGATGTAAAAGAGGCAAAGTTGGTCAGGAAATGTTTTAATTTAGAGGTACCTGGGTTTAGAGGCAGGAATTTCCTGACGTTTGATAATAAAGTTCTAATTGCATTTTTGTACCAGGCTGACAGTTAGTTACAATGTCCTTTTCAAAGGCCATCTTGAATATTTGCATCCTGGTGTTCAGCTGTGATTTAATTTAAAGCTGTGCTTTGTTGTGAACAATGGAAACAGCAGGCATGATGCTGTCAGGAAATGACAAGGTTTTTCATTGTGAGGTTTTCAGTTTAAATGTTAATTCCTGTAGGTATTCCTGACTGCGTAGCAAGTCCCATGCTGATTCCCATTAATCCATAGCTTGCAGAAGCATAACAAAGTTGAAAGGTGCTTTCAAGATCTTTTAGTGTGTAAGGTACTCTGTCTAATAGCTTCTTGAGTACTGCCTGAGTGAAAAATCTATCAACACTTTAGCACACTTGAGGTACTTCAGATTTAAGACTGTGTATTTGAAAGATGTATGCTTTTGTATCATGTCTTTATCATGAGTATAAGCACATCCCTAACTAAATAAAATCCACGTAGGAAAGTGAGTTTATTTTCAGTGACTACCTATTATCTCTGATGTGGCATGAAACAACTTTGTTCTGGGAAATGAAGCAACATACATGGAAGAAGTAAAAGACAAAGAGATTATCTGCCGGACTGAGCTCAGGTCTACAAGCAAGGAAACCACCAGCTAAACAGAAATCCGTGAATACACGTGCACATCAGTGCTGTGCTGAACCATGTCCTCAGTCCTTCTGCCCACATACTCAGACAAGACAAGCAAGCAGCAGGGCAGGAACTGGCAGAGCAATTTTTCATTTGTTGTGCCTCTGAATGCTGTATCAGACAGAAGATTCCCTTTAAGAGCAAAGTGAGCTAAAAAAAAAAGAGGCATTAGGCTGGCTTCCTTGGATTGAGCAGTTAAAAACCGGAAGATAACACCCCCTGTGGGTAACTGTGGAATCCGTGTTCAAAGTTTGTCTCTACATTAATGACATTTTTGCTCCACCTACTGGTAGGAAGGTTTGGAGTCTTCTGACTTGCCAAGAGGCACATGCAATTCCTTCTACAACTAGTCCTCTTGTTCCAATTAGAAGATTAAATTTCACTATGCAGAAAAAGAGAAAATAAAATGTCGATACCTGTTCCTAAAATTTAGAAGGAACAGAAATTCTGATTACACATCCTGGCTCCAAAACCAGACAAATGTTCCTTATGGTGAGAGAGGCTGATGCTCATAATTTAGGGCATTGTGGTGGGTTAACCTTGGCTGAGCGCCAGGTGCCCACCAAGCCACTCTATCACCCCCCCTTTCCTTCCCCTCTCCCTCCTCAGCAGAGCAAAAAGAAAGGGAAGGAAAATAAGATGAGAAACAAAAAGCAGTTTAATAATAATAGAAGCAAAGCCAAGCTAATCCGTGCGCAGAAGCAAAGGAAAACAAAGTTATTCTCTACTTCCCATCAGCAGGCGATGTTTGGCCACTCCCTGGGAAGCAGGGCTCCAAGACTCCTCCTTCTCCCTAGCTTTATAGCTGAGCTGACGTCATATGGTATGGAATATCCCTTTGGTCAGTTTGGGTCAGCTGTCCTGCTTGTGTCCCCTCCCAAGATCTTGCCCCTCCCGTCCCACTGGGAGGGTGAATGTTGGGAAGAGCCTTGGTGCTGTGCAAGCCCTGCTCAGCAGTAGTCACAACATGGGTGTGTTATCAACACCCTTCTGGCTCTCAGCACAAAACACTGCTGCTATGTGGAAAACCAGCTCAGCCAGACCCACTACAGGCATAAAAAAAACAAACAACAAAACTAAAACACTCTACAACTTTAATATTTTTAGCTGTTAATTGGTTTATTGTCTAAAATATGTCTCACCATGGCAAAGCACAAAACTGTTTGTCCTTATGTCAGCTTCCTTTCTAGCTTTATTGGCATAAGGGGTCTGACAGTCATTCTGAAATGCTGGTTTGATATCTGTGAGCACATCTCAGTTCTGATAGCTTGTTTCTTGATTACTCCGTGATGTCAAGAAAAACAGAACGTCTGAGTTTATTTGCACAGCTGTTGTGATTAGTTATGTTTGGTTTTAAGCCAGGAGGTTCTCAAAGGTTTACTCTGCTGTTTCCAAAGTTGTCAGCTCACTGCCTCTGTCTTGTTAGAATGATAACCAAACAGTCATTTGTTGGACGTATTGTTTCATTCTTGCTCACTCAACTGAAGGCAATGAGTAAGCTTTTTCGAGGATTGCTGATTGAACAGCTGTAGTTTTCTCTTCTGATTGCAAGCTGAGGTCTTCATGAGGACACTATGCAGTAATATCGCAACCAATCATTTACAAGGTTTAAGTGGTAAAATTCATATCACTATACAATTCAGATTGCTGTTTTTCAAATGAGAACTAGAAACTGCTAGTACCCATGGTTTTACTGACATTCTGTACGTATTTCGAGTTGTGCCAGATACAAAGCTTTCTCTCTTTCCAGAGAAACCTGTGTATTTGAATTCCTATTACAAGAGACCCTGTTAATCACACACAAAATCACAGAGCAGGTAAGGTTGGTAGGTACATTGGGAGATTATCTAGACCAATACTTTTATTGAAGTAGGGTCAACTAGAGAAGGTTGCTCAGGGCTGTGTCCAGTTTGGTTTTGAATATCACCAGAGATAAAAACTCCACAACCACTCTGGACAACCCTTTCCGGTGTTTCGTCACCCCCTACATAAAAATGTTTTTTACACAAGCAACTCTGGGGCCACAACAAGTTGTGTTTACTTCACCATATGCATATCATAGTAAGATAGAAAGTGAAGTGCTTGTGTATCCTTTGCAGGACTGTACTATTGCAACTAAAATCATAAAAGGAATTAGGCTGCCTAGCACAGGACTGGGGATAGAAGTCATGTCCCTGAGTCTACAAATGGAATCAGAAAACACCATCATTCCTTTGTCCCACTCTTATTCAATGAAGAAACTCTCCCCCCACTCCCAGCCCTCCCCCTAGCTGCCTGTCTCTTTGATTCTGTAGGCTTCCTTAGCTGTGTTTCTTAGTCTGTCCACAGTTCCACAAGTTTAACAGAAGAATTTCTAAACCATTCAGAGGCTAAACAAAGAATCAGCCAACCTACTGTCCTCTAGATATAACACAGAAGAAAGGATGAGTGCTTTTCAGCAGTTTTAATAGGTACAGATATGAGCTCTAACAGTCATCAAGGCTCTGGAAATTATTTCCTGCAGTCTAAAAGTGTGTAAATTCCAAAAAACATACAGATTTCAGATGCTGCTGGAAAAATTAGTATTTTCTACTTAGAAGTATTGACTGACTAAAAACTGACTAGTACTGTCTGGTGTTGACTTCCTTTACAGTGTCCTTTAAGACATGCATTGCATACATCTAAAAAATAGTTGCTGTGTTTTTTTGGCAAAGATGATGGGCTAGAATGCATAGTGACATAAATGCTACCTCTGAGAAAACTGGAGAATTAGTAGGGGTATTCATCAGAGAATTTGCAGCTTTAGGTATTAGCAGATCATTCTGTTCTGCTAAATACCTATGTTACATCAGAGTTTACTCTGACTTGATGCTGCAGTATCAGACACTTTCTGTGGCAAGGCTGGAGCGGGAAATACACGTGTTGCACACAGATGTACACACATATGTGCACAACAGGAAGAAAACCTCTGCATTTTAAAGTTCCAATCTACTAATCTCAATTATATAATAGAAAATAATTACTGGGTTGCAAAAGCAAGATATGGTGAACGGCAAAACAAAAAGTGGTGTTTTCTCTATTCAAAAGAGGAGAAGAACCTGCTGATTCTTAAGTAGTGGCATTGATCAGGTGCAACTGAGTGACCTAATGCTGCAGAAATTTTTCTCACTGTGTTCTTCCTGTGATCTGTTTCTTGTAGGGGTTGTCATGGTCTTCTGTATCTTCTCAGTGGTGGCTCTAAATACTTTAATGGGGATCTCAAAGGGTAAGCAAAGGTTGCTTACAGTTCTGTTGTACACTTTCTGTTCTGGTGTTGGGCTTACTGCCAGCATGTCTGCTTTCCATACTTTGCACAAGAAAGTAAAAAAAGAATTTCAAAAGGCATTAAAAAGTTTTGCTGGAGATGGACACCATTGTCCTTAGGGTAGAGCTACCTCTGTTTCTCATTATGCCCTTCTGGTTTTACCATATAACAATGTTTATGCTTATTGGATGCATGGGTTTTATTCTTTTCCTATTGCCCTGAAACAGGTCATCCCAGCTTTCAAGGTTGCATTACTTTAATAAAAAGTAAAACTGGATTGGTTTTCTTTTGTGGTTGATGTTTATACCCGGTTATCACCTATATCAAGTCTATTCTTTCTATTATCTTGTTCTTGTACTCTTGGAGGCCACTGCTATATATCGATGGTGACTACCCTCTCAACCACTAGTTAGAGAAGCAAGGGCCTGTAAGAATTGGGCTGTTGTCTTTTTTTGTCTGAAAGGACATCTATTATGATGGGGTTTTGTCCACACACATTGAAATACACTCATAAAACTATCAGCCTTTTAAGAATATCAGAATCTTAACTTTACAATTAAGACAAATTGTTCTGACAGGAACAACAAAAATTTTAGTAGAGCTCAGAAGATTCTATGAAACAGATTAAAATTACAATAACAGATTTCAATTCTTTTGACTATTAAGCTAACACTGAAATGAATTTGAACATGCATGTTCACACTGTTATATCTGTTCCATTAAGAAGATGAAATTTTCTTGGTAAAGAGATCCTCCATGCTATGAAAAAATACTTCAGTGAAATGACTTGGGTAGTCTTAAGGCTACATTTTTTTTCTTTGAGCAGCAAACCGGATCATTTGGACAAGTAAAAATATTATGTATTTGAAAATTAGGCATAAACATGTAAAAATAATTAAAGGCTTATTTAACTTCTGGCTAATCGGGGATATCTGAGGTCAGGTGAAGGGTTTCAGGAAAATAGTTTTTTTTTCTACCAAGAGTTTTAACAAGTTAACAAGAAAAATGCCAAGACTGAATGTCTTGGGCTTGCATTAGATAGGAGAGCATGTTGTAATGCATTTTGGTTTTCTGAAGACTGATCAGGGTAAAAAGACACTTTTAAAATCTGTGCACAGCAGCAGTTAAAGAAACAGAAAAAGTAGGGCTCTGGAATGTAAAAGAAGAGAGAAAAAGGAGGGCAGTGATCCAGACAGAACCTTAAAGAAGTTTATAACTGGTAATGCAGAAGTAGAACAGAATTTGTATATAAGCATTTATTTAAGCTCCTGTACTATGGATAGAAGTATGAATAGAGCAAACAGTAGATTTGGAGAGTGTATGTAGAGGTGTGGATCCAGAAATGAAACAAAGGAAACTAGTACTCCTACCAGGGTATTTGATTTGTATTCTCAATATGATCATGGAATTATATTCTAGATATGAATGTAATGCTATCCATCATAAGAAAGTGTGCTTTCTAAAACCTGTACTTGCTGAAATGAATTGTTATAAGAATTTTATTGTAAAATTATAAGAACTGCATATTTCATAGTTAAGAATATCTGAAGTGCATAGAATTCCTTCTATCAGTTCCCAATACATGTAATAATTTTGAAAACATTGAAAAAATGCTCTGCTAATGACTACTGCCCCTTATTCTTAGATAAGGCTATTTTGTCTGCATTTTATTCCTCCCTGAAAAAAAATCTTACTATTGTTTTTTTCTTCATTTTGGCAGAAACTAGAAATACAACCTTAGCATAGTTAGTTCAAGTTATAAGTAGCTAATTTTCCCTGTTTCCCATTTTCCTATTGGACTAAGGTGCTTTTCTAAAGGTGTATAGAAGTAAACAATCTATGTGTAACAATTGCCTTAGAGTAGTCTTAACCACCTTACCCTGATGTAAAATTCTACTTAAGTTAAAGAAACTGTCCTGGCAGAAAGAAGTAATGCATCTTATTCACACTGTGTACCCTTGGCCAAGAATTTTATCTCTTCAAGTAACTCTCAGGGAGGAGGAAGGCAGGTTCAAACCTTATGAAGTGGTGTGTGTTAATCTTCCCCAGTTAAAAACTGTATTATATTTTGATTGGCATGTACTTCAGAGCGTACAACATTTTTTCTGCAGACACTCTATTAAAAACCAATTAACTTCCAGTGTAATCAGGTATTTAACTTATCAGTTATGCAGTGAAAAATGTTGGGGGTGATAGCAATGGCAAACAGGCTTACCAGCTAATCAGCTGTCTAATTAATTTGAAAGTCTTTCATGTTTAATAAAAATTATGCATAATATCAACCGTTTAAAGCTTGGTGATAAAAATACCTGTAGAAAAGCCTTTGGGAAAGTTTGACTTGAAATATGTTCAAAAGGCAGCTGAAAGATGCAAGGATGCTATGTACAAAACATTTTGGTGTCTTCTTTCTTATGTAACCTTCCTCAAAGGTTAATAGAAAAATCTAGGAAGAGAAAATGATTTAACTAGGGTTCATTAATAAACAACCTTTTCAGTGATGTCAGAAGAACTGGTGTTGTAGAAGAGCTCTGCACCTGTAATCAGGGAATATTTAATTTCCAGAGCAGAATAATACTTTTGTTAAAAACATGATAGCTTTTTCCTCATTTCTTCCCAGGCAACTATTGAGCATAAATGGCAGGGTATGAGTATCAGGGGCTGTAGTATGCCCTGTGTGGGAGGAGGTCAGGAAGTACCTTCTGCCAGTGAAGCCAGGTCCAGCTGACTTGGCAACAGAGAGAAGCAGTCCACTGTGCACCAAATCTTCAGTCTGAGGAGCACGTGGCACCACTGCTCAGACATCATTAAGAAAGGGGAGTATGTGTGAGGAACAGAAGACATAAAATAGAAGACATGAAGAGATACAGAAGACAAAAAAGGAGATACATGAGGAGATGTGAAGAAGTACATTTTGCAGAAACCAGAGAAGGAAGTGCAGGAGACATATGAAAGAAGACACTGGTAGGGATGCAGATGGAGACATATTCAGAAGAGGAAGGTCCATGCTGGAGGAGGTCTGAGGTACTGCAAAAGCTCTGGGAGACTGCAGAGCAGGGGCAGCCCTTAGGTTCTGCAGCCCTTGGTGGAGCAGACTTCTGAAAACCATTGGAGTGGACACTAGAAAAGGCGAAGGAAAGCAAAGGAAAAGTGATGAACTGAAGTTGAGCTGTGAAGCCAAGAGAAAAGGTATTACCTTAGGTGTCTGTTTAATTGTGTATGGTTTTTTTCTCAATACCCAGATCAGTAATTAAAAGATTCTGTTACTCAGCAATAAGTCAAATTAAGTAAAATTCCCCAAGTCAAGACTGTTTTGTCCATTACAGTAATGGAAATAGAAATGTAACCTAACTTCAAAATGTTTTTTTAAATTAAGTTCATTATCTTCTTTTGCATGTTAACTAAGCCAAATTCAATTAGCAAAATTCCTTTGGACATACTCTTTTATTGTGGTGGTACTCTCTAAGTAGTTTGGACCTTGTATGGCCTCTGAAGGTTTGGGGCCTTTTTTCTCTAGTTTGGCTGTGCAAGAATTTATGGTAAATGTGTGTGTATTAGTAGGCATAGCTGATGGAAGAGTTCAATGTGCATTACTCAACTTGAATGTTTCTTGCACAGCCTGGAAACCAGAACTATAGTCTGGGCGATCTGACTGCCTAAAAAGTGCGTTAGGAACACAGTACTTTGAGAACTCAAATACAAGCAAATACAAGTCAGACAATGGAAACAGGCAAAATTATCCTGAACCGTCCATCCAGTCTTTCTTTATGTTGCCGCTTTCAGAGGTTGAATAGGTAACTAAACTGCATATTAATAATCACTGCTTTCAATATTGCTTTCCATCTCTGGCTATTAAAAGAAACTGTAGAGGATTTCTGAACTACCTTAGCAGATAGAGGAAATAGTGGCAATTTAGCGACAGGCTGAGGTTACCAGCAAGTGTGCATGTGGCTCAGCAATTGCTGCTGTGATGACAGCAAGTTCATGGAGAAGGAATGGTGGTTTAGAGATTAGCTGGGAGTAACAGCAGCTTTTCTTGTGACTTAAACTTACCTGTGAGTCATTCTTCACTTTAGAAAAGGATCTAAATCAAACACTAGACGACAGAGAAAGGTGCCTATAGGTAGCTATTGGGAAATGTAATTATGGGTTACTGAAAATTTTCCACCTGTTCTAGCTAAAAAGAATGGTTTCAGATATCAATAGTAACATAAAAGTGCTCCTATCAAACTATTAAGAGAAATTAAATGACGTGAGTATCTCTACTTTGAAGGATTTTAACATGCAACTTTTGTTTATAAACACCTGGGATTGTTGCTCAGTTCAAAATTTATAAAAATTCAAAGCTCGCTGATGAGAACTGAAGCATTACTTTGTTAGGATACTCAAATGGGAAATAGGCTTTGACTTTTCTTTCTATTCCTAGAAATTTATGTGCTTCTGGTTGACATTAAGCACATAAAGTAAACCTGGAACAGGGACCAGAACATCATGCTGTCTTGACTGAATCTCATCTGGTTGGCAGGTACCAGATTTATTTAATTTTATTAGCTCACAAAGTGTTTAAACCACTGAGCTGTTACAGTCTTCACAGAATCACTGTGGTTGGAAAAGACCGTTAAGATCATCGAGTCCAACCACTAACCTAACTCCACCACGTCCACCACTGAACCCTGTCCCCCAGCCCCACATCTTCATGTCCTTTGAACATCACCAGGGATGGTGATTCAACCACCTCCCTGGACAGCCTGGTCTGGTGCTTGACAACCCTTACACCACGTGTCTGAGGGCATTGTCCAAATGCTTATTGAATATAGTCAGGTTTGGTGCCATTGCTGCTTCCCTGGGGAGCCTGTTCCAGCAGTCCACCACCCTCTGAGTGAAGAACCTCCTCCTAATTTCCAACCTAAACCTCCCCTGGCAGATCTTCGTACCATTCCCTCAGGTCCTATAACTGGTCACCAGAAAGAAGAGATCAGTGCCTGCTCCTCCCATCTCCCTAGTGAGGTAGCAGTAAGCTGTGATGAGGTCTCCCCTCAGTCTTCTTTTCTCCAAGCTGAACAGACCAAGTGACTTTAGCCGCTCCTTATACAGCATCCCCTCTAAATCCTTCACCAGCTTCATGGCCCTCCTCTGGACATGTTCCAGGAGCTTTATATCCTTCTTGTACTGTGGCATCCAAAATGGCACACAGTACTCAAGATGGGGCTGCACCAGTGCAGACTAAAGTGAGACAGTCACCTCACTTGACCAGCTAGCAATGCTGTTCTTGATGCACCCCGGGACTCGGTTGGCCCTCCTGGCCACCAGGGCACACTGTTGGCTCATGTTCAACTTGCCATCAATCAGAACCCCCAGATCCCTTTCTGCAGGGCTGCTCTCTAGCCTCTCACTCCCCAGAGTGTATGTATATCCAGGGTCACCACGTACCAGGTGCAAAATCTGGCACTTGTCCTTGTTAAACTTCATGCGAATGGCGATTTCCCAGCTCTCCAATCTGTCAAGATCTCTCTGCAGGGCCTTTCTGCCCTCAAGAGTGTCAGCTGCTCCCCTCAATTTGGTGTCATCCACAAACTTAGATGCAAGACTTGAAGGCTTACTAAGTCAGTCATTTATGAATATATTAAAGAGTACTAGCC
>VZZY01018203.1:2218-12276 GCA_013400335.1 Eurystomus gularis
TCCCTAATAATTTTTCACTGGAAGCTCATAGAGGTTTTGCGGCCTCCATCCTTGTAGATATTTAGAACTTTGCCAGATAAGATGCTGAATAACCTAATCTAAATTGGTTTAGCTTTGAGCAGGGGATTGGAGCAAGGGAATACCAGAGGTCCCACCCAATTGATTCCACATAGTTCGGCTCTGTGGTTCCACATCACTCTACCCCTACCAATGTCAGCAATCCTGTACACAGCTACCACCATTTAGATCAGCATTTCATCCACACTGTTTTGCACTATCCACAAATACTCTGACTCTCAGTAAGTGGATACCCTAACTGCGCTGATGTTCTCACTGACATCTCAACTCTGTGACTCTGGCCTACTGGCACTTACTGTGAGAAAAGAGCAGCAAATAGGAAAGTGTGTTAAAACTCACAGATGCCTGTTTTTCTGCTGTTGTATTGAAAAATAGTGATAAGCCTTGCAGTGAGGCTGTCTTCAGGTGTGGATTTTGGAAAGTCTAACACCTACTAAATCTGCTTAATGGAATTTTACCTTCCAAGACTGACACCTAAGGTATCCATTGGCAGGACAGTAAACTGTATCCTAAGTTTGTGAATGTTCTTTGTACTTCAAATTCATATATATGCTTAAGTATGCTGTTGAAACTGAAAGAAGTAAATCTGGAAGAATTTTTCAGCATATACTTTTTATTACAGAAATCTGTAAGATCTTTAGATTTTCTGCAGTAGTAAACACAAGGCACTGAAAAGACACTCTCTTCACACTACTTTGATGTCATAAATAAATGAAGAAATTTAAAGGGCTGAATAGTGTCTTTCAAGCAACAATGACATACAACAAAAAGCTTTTCAAAAACCAGCTTGTTCAGTTTCCTTGTGACTTTAATGGTTTCCATAATTATTTCATCTTAAGTTTTTAAAATTTATTTGTAGATTTACTGCTCAAAATCAGAAGATGGGAGAGGTATTCAGCTCAGCTGTCCCGTTTGGAGGTTTAACATCTAGTGCATATTAGTCATCTAGACTTTGTATACAGTTAATGACTGAGACGTATTTTGAGAGGTGACTTCTTCTATCAGTCTTAGGCATTTGCTGTAGGATGGACTGAGTGTTTTACTTCCTTTTAGCTTCCAAAATCATGCTGATTTCTTGTATGAAGACAGAATAATTAACTGCTCCAGCTGAGAAATTTCCTTGCAAATATTTTGATCATACAAACTTTTCATGATTGGCTATTTTATGCTAAAACTTTCAGCCATTCATTGAGGTATTTTTTACTCTAAAACCTAAACAATCCAACTCTATACTGTTATTTTAATTCCTACTGGTATTGTTTGGATGACGCATACTCTCAGTCTTTTCTAATCTGTCCCTAGCTCAAAGACATTCTTGCAATCACAAGAATGCCATGATGCACTGTTTTTTTCTAACAAAAAAAAAAAAGGGCAAGCTATGATATGTCTTGTTTATTTTAGCCTGTGAAGAACAATGGATTATAGAATTATGACAACATAATTCATTTAGATGTATTTAGTAACTGAAATACATTGCATTATTTGACCCAGGCAGTTTCAATGTTGTTATTTTGTCAGTATTCAACACATGAAAAGGATTGAAAAGCATTTTATATAGATTATTGCTTCTCAATAAATAGTGTAGAAGTTGGAAGTCTGAATGACAAGCTTCCTAGGAACCATTGTAAATGAACTTTTCTGTTTAAAACTGATTTTTTTAGATAAAGCTTCATTACAAGAAGGTACATGGCAAATATATCATAAAAAAAAAATAGCTTTCAGACTTCAAGAGATGAAGGAAATATTTTAAGGTTTTTTTTACAGAATTTCACTGACAAATAAACAAACCACTCATATTAAAATTTCATCACGCTTCATGTCAATCATAAATTAAACTTGAGTCCACAACAAGTTTTTGAAGATTCAGATAGATATAAATGATTGTCCTCTTCAATTTCTTGTACTGATACCAGTTGGAATTTATTGAAGTGGGATTTGTGGGGTTTTTTGGTTGGTCTTTATCGTCTGCCATTTTATTACTTTTGAAATCAGGAAATAATATTCTTTCCACAGAGCTAGGTTAAACTGGTAAAATGTATGGCTGAAATATATTTGAACAAATCTGGTTTTGTATTTATTCTACTTCTTTTCCTCAATACTGCTTGAAAATTTTAATTTCCCTTGACAACTAAAGTATACATTTACTATTGAAGCCTGATAATTTTTTGCCTTAATCTTTATCTCTTTCACTTTATATGTATTGTTCTCTAGTTAATGAGTCTTGAACAACTTCAGGAATACTTCTTTTATTAGCCTTTTGACTTCTGTTGCTTATTAGTGGTTCTTTTTTCCTTACTGATTTTCTCTTATCCTTTTTTCATTCAGTATAGTCTAGCAACATTTTATTCAAGTCTAACTTTTCCTTAAAATAGAACTTTTCAGTAGGTTTCCTACATTGGAAAAGAAAAACATACAGGCTTTCTTTATATTCATGTTCTGGATCTGTTCCACCCAGCTGACTTGTCTGCCTAATTTCTTTTTGTTGTTTATCACTGAAAACCTTAGTTACAGACCTACTTTCATCCTTTCATTTAATTTGAATAGAATTGACTTAAAATCATTCTATCCAGGGTTAATTTTCATGCCTGGCTTATCTTCTTGATTTACCACTACCAAATCTTACAGTTGGATCAGAAATCTTTCAACTCTGGCATGTAACAAACCTGTAGGTAGCTAGGACGGATATGCTATTGCAGTGAAATTTTTATTAAGAAAAGGTCTGGCCAGTAAAATTTTTATTTTCCATGATGCTAGGAATGTCTCTACAAGTAAAAAAAAAAATAAGCAGCTCTAACCAGGATTAGTATGGGAAGTGGCTAATTGGTCTTTCACCTTAGTTTTGCTGTCATTCCTTCAGGGATTAGGTTAAGCTTCAGTGTATGTTTCATCAGGGAATCACAGAGATTATACTTTGTCTCTCTGTCTATCATTCAGACACTTCCTCTAATGTTGACTGGATTTTATAAGCCTCACAACTCATCATATAGTTCCTTTTAGTCAAAACAGTTACACAATTTACGGTAACACAAGGCAACTGTTAGGGTAATAGTAGTTAGGGTAATACTGTGAGACAGTAACATGATTGCTAAATCTTATTAAGTTTCCAGATTTCCCACCTTTCACCCATGCTGCATCTCACCTTACCTATGGGATTTTTGCATCTTTAAATTGAGAAGGTGCTGATGAGATGTCTAGGAGTCTGACCTCAGACACATAAAGCATTCTAGGTGGAACTGAGATTGCCTACCACAAAGTAATATAAACCAAAGTCATGACCTGGTCCTTTAAAATAAAGCTCTTTTCAATGACAAAATAGAACTGCTGTAGGAAAATGTCAGTTACTCAGCAAAATTCAAATGAGTCAGAGAGACCAAGTCTTTTTTCTTTCAGTTTCAGCTAAGAATCTTCACAGATACTGTAATATTGACTATCATTGTGATATCTGAATGCTTAATTATTCATAGAATTTCCTGTTAGTCTAAAGGCCATGAGAAATCATTGTATTAATTTAGGGTGGGATTTATCACATACAGCTTCAAAAGACTACAATGTCTGCAACTGGGGTAACAGCACTTCCAATCCCATACAATAAACAGGCATTTTTAGGGAAGGATTCCTTGGCCCAACTTAAAAGTTCACCTAAGGAAAACTGAGTTGTACCCTAGAAATACCAATTTCTAGTTTTAAGTACAAGACGGACTTAAGACTAATTGTAGATACCTATGTTTGTTCAAGCTACTCTTACCCTTAATCTCTCAGTGCAGTCAATGGAAATGGGTACATTCAGAGGATGCTTTGTCCCACCTAAGATCCATGTCTAGGGAAACTGAAGCAAATAAGCCATGTGAAGGTGTTAGTCTTTCTCTGCTGAATACATAGAAAACTTTTTTTTACACAATTCTCAACTGATATTAAAATAAGTTAGTTGTATTTGAACTTTTAACTACACTTCAGATAAAGATATGACCTCTATGAAGAAATTATAGTTTTAATTCTAGGGTCTATGCTTGTACAGTGCATCCTATACCCAAACTAAAACTTTATTTCTTTATTTGAAAGTGCTAGACGATTAAAAAACAACTGTATTTCTTGACCAGTCACTCTACCGCTTCCTATCATTTTTGCTAAAAATGGATATTTCTTTGCAGAACTGCTTGCCAAGTTTAAATTCCTGACCACTGAATCTTTCCAAGTTTTTTCTTCTAAGTCTGAAGAAACTTCTAATACCACATTATTATTCCATGAGTGGATATTTATAGGCTATGTCTAGTTATGCCTTTATCTTCTTTTTGAAAAATTAAATAGAGCATGGAGTACTTCATTGCACAGTGTTTTCAAACCTGTAATAATTCCAATGGAACTTTTCTGAACCCTTTCCAATCTTTTTCAATATCTTTTCTCAGCCGCAAGCACCATAACTGGACAGTTTTCCTATAATGGTCACATCAATGCCAAGTACAAACTAATAAAAAGATTCTTTTCTCCTGTTTGATATATTTTCATTTATGTATTTAAGGATTATATTGGTCCTCTGAAACATAACATCTCATTGGATCCCATATTCTACTGATGAGCTATGACTGATTCTCATTTTCTCCTCCAAGTCTTTTACAAGATCACAGCTTCTGAAGATAGAATTTTCCATCTAGTAAATGTAACTTTGATTTTCTCATCTTGGGGCAGAAATGCAGCTGACTAAGGTCAGTGTAATTCTGTTCTATACTGTTTTCTGCTAGATCAGGATCTGAGCAAGGATTTTATTTCAAGAACTTGTTATATGAACTTGATAAAGTCCTTTGCTTAATTTTACACCAGGAATTAAATCTAACCTTAATGTGGTTCTAAAATCATTCCTCCTGAACATCTAAACTATATGTGCAAGTTTTATCTTCAGGAGCTATCCATGATGATCTTAGAAACTGCTTCACATGTAACTATACTGGTCCTATTTCCATATTTCTCCTAGTTCTTCCCTCTCTGACCTGTGCTTGTGACCTTTACATTCACAACAACCTTTGAAAGCAGAGAGTCTTTCATCAATGATAACATATTTTTCTACTCCTAAATCACTTCTCTGCTTTCCAATTTGCCTAGCTAAAAAAAAAAAAAAAAAATCTATTCAGTAATTTCCAGAAATATTCCAGTTCACAAATAAGAACCACAGTGTGGGTAAGATTGGTTTGATTGTGAATGGGTTGTGAAAGGGTCAGCTCTGACTGCCGGATTGGGTAGAGGAGTTTATGTGGCTTCATTGTTTCAGAGACAACCATAGACTCAACTTTATATGCCCTTGTAATCCTTGTAGACTTACATGGTATTTCTCTAAGCTTCAACTTTGTAATGATCATATCTTCACAATGTGATTGCAGGGCTAAATAAATTAGGAGCTAGTGACTAAGGATTCACAGTGATCCAAACCAGGAATTACCTCCAAGTACAGGGCCTGCCTTTTGCAGTTACTTTAACAGATTTACAGCTTTCTGAAAATTATATGCATGTTTCTTCCACCATTTTGAACAGAGAGCACTTGAAGGAGATATTGTGGCTTCCGGAAATGTGGATGCTAATTCACATCTTATTGGCAGGTACTTAATGTTATCAGGTATACCAGGTGAATCTTAATAAAGGATTAATAAAGACAATGTGATTCATTCTGGTTTTATTATTGTCCCATTAAACTTTCAGCACCTCACATGTTTTTCTTCAGCCTCCTATCAGCCCATGAACAAGTCACAATCATCCAGAACGAACAACATCAAAATGGCATTTTCCTACCAACTTCTGAAAAAGTATGACTTTTCCTCTTCCCAACAGCTTTCTCTCTTGTCATTCAGAAATCCCAGTCTTTCCCTTAACCTGTTACTGACTCTTAGAAAATCCTAATAATTATTAAAAAACCATGTAGTTCCCCTAAGGAATGCTACTGTTTCCTCCTCTTTTCTAGTCTGTTTTAGTGTTATTGACTGTATCAGCATATATCTTTCCTAAACCCAAGCCTTATTTCCCTGTAATCTCCACTTTTTCTAGGCGTTGTGTTTGGTCTGTCAAAGTGTCAGACTTCTTCTGGTCTTGATGGTAGCTCTCATAAGCACTTCAGTGCTACGAGAACCATATTGATTTGAGACAGGCAGAAATAGGTACCTGATCCCCACCTTTGGGCAGAAGCACCGCCCCTTCTAGCAGCCTCTTACCCCACTTGCCCCAGAAAGGTCCTCCAAACCTCCAGTGACATGATCTGTGTACTTCACCTCTTTCTACCATTTTGTTCCAAGCTACCATTTTATGGCAGAGAGCCATCAATTTTGACGAGATCATGACACACATGTTTTCATACTGTCTTGTGATTGGTTTGCAGGACTGGTCATTCCTTTCCACTGTCAGAGGCTGTTCTGGTGGTGTTTGGAGAAGGAGTAGACAGCCACGGAGCCCCTGGGACGTGATTTCTCACAGGACCCAATATACCCCTGTACCCTGACCTTGCCAGGCTGGGGTTGGAAAGTCCAGACTGCTGGGATGAATTCCTGGGTAAAGCTAGCAGCAGGCACAGGGAAGCTCACCAGGGAATTCTTATGAGTACAAATAGTCATCCTGTCTCTTCTACCTGTAAATATCTGTAAAGTCATGATCTGGCTGGTAACACAGCACGCACACTATAAAGGAGACAAAGTGGCATAAACACTCAGAACATTTCAGGAGCCTGGGAAGGTGCTCTTGAGGGATTTTCCCCAGAAGAACTTGCTTTTTACCAATCTTGATGGGTGACAGGCAAGATTGGAGATGTGGGAGAGAAATTTATTGGCTCTGGAGAAGAAAGGAGGCATTGAAAGGATATGTTTCATAACAGTCATGGATGTGTGTGAAGCTGGGACCCAGTAGTGTGTGGGGCAGGAGGTGAGAAAGGCTGGGGAAGCCCATCAGTCAGAGTGCCTCCTCACACAGCTTGGGTCACCAAGCGTACTTTGTGGCCCACCCTGTGTGCCCTACTTCATGTCTTGCTCCTGCCCAGATCTCCTCCTTGTGCTGATTCCTGTCCCCTGCTCCTGGATGACCACACATTCTGACCCTAACGACAACTACTTCCCTACCCTTGGTGATTTGGTGTGCATATCTATCTAGCATTTAACAGATTATATCTGGAAGATGACAGGTCTCTGTGGAAAACTGTCATAGCTGAAGTAAATAGCAGAGTGTCAGTGACTTCTGGTGGAGCTCAGATCTCTTCAGGATGCAATATCTCAACCTGAGCTTCTCTTCAGGCCCTGGCATTGGCTTAACTTTCTGCCAATCCACTGGTCCCCATTGTTAATATTTATTTGTCCAGTGATCTCACTCAACTTTGTATTAATCACTATCCCAGCTTTAGGCATCTACCCTCTATAATTATTTATTTATTTTTAGATTCCTTTGTAGATGGTGAGAATAAACAACAAAAGGGTGATTTGTTCTATTTTAGGTTCATGCTTATATTTGGATAGAATGGATCACCCTGTAGAAGTATTTCTTCATAGGTAGAATTTAGATTACCATATTAGCCATGGAAATTTAGGCAATTAAAGGTAAATCTGGACCTACATGAAAGCCTGAGATGGGTATTTGTGGTCAGCTAATAAGGATAACATTTTGAAATACAGTAAGCAATGCGTATACAAATTCATATCTAGTAACAATTAAAAATGTTGGGTTTTTGAAAAAGACTAAATGCAGCTGGTCTGACCCAGCAGATCACTTCTTTTCATAGTAAAGAAACCTCTGATGTGAGCTCCAAAGGCGCCATGACATTTAAAGGAGAGATTTTTAAGTTTTGCCTGAATATCTTGCATCAAATGATACATCATCACTTTCCACCACAAAGCTATCAGCATAACCTTTTTGTGTTATCGAAACTTCGCAGATTCCTGGTCTGCTTTTTGAGTCTCCTGTTTCTTGATATGAGGCTTCTATGCTGCCCAAAGCTTAACTGCATGGATCCCATCTTTGGTACCCCATGTAGTACAATTCAACCAAATGGGCTAGCTGAATAATGTCGCATTGCATATTCACTTTCCTCCCACCACGGTTCAGTTCTCATCGTCAGCTTCAAAAAAAGCACACAGCATGACATGCTTTTCTTTGCATTTGCCTAGACTGCAGTGGTCAAGCTGCACGCTGAAAAGTCTGTGCCAGTTCTTTTCTGGCATTTGGATCTCATTGACTGCCAGATCCCATAAAAGAAATAATCTCCCAATTGAAGACAGTTTGTGGTGCAATATGGTGATGGGGTAATTGTTCAAAGAGCTTCATTTGTCTTTCAGAGCCAGAGTTTTCCACTGTCGAAGTCACTGATTATCAGCTCAGCCAGTGTAGGAGGCTTTTTTCCCCCCTCCAAGCTACAGGACATTGAGTTTCATAATTGTTTACAGTCAAATGCCTATGCAATAGTTAATTGCCTTCTGTAAACTGTTTGGCGAGTGAAGCAAGAGGAATGGTTTGATGAGTAGAGCTGGAGTCCAAAACACTGTGGAGCTTGAAGCAATAGGATCCCTGCTGATAAGAAACAAGCACGACTGCCTCTGTGTCATTGTTTTTTTGGCTGCATCAGGCAACTTTGGGGAAAGTTATTGTCTCCTAGCAGGCGGTGTAATGGGCAAGCACAATGTGCTACTTCACCAGCCTTTCATGTCCAAACTCAAGCTCAATTTCTGGCTCTAGTTACTCATCAGAATGACTTTAGTACTTCCCCATTTATGCTCCTTTCAGTGCCACAGTGGCTGGCATAGCTGGGTGAAGTTTGCTTCAGGTTGCTGCTGAGGTACCCCAAAAAGAGTATTGGAATCACTATACGCTGAAGGCCAGGACCAAGGTGTATGAAGATCACAGAGTGCAAAGAGACAAGGGCCAGAACAGGACAGAGACCAACAGGCAAGTTTGGGGTATAAAACCCAATAAATGCAAAAGTGCAGTTCTCGTGCAGCAGAGAGTTATAAATTAGGACAGAAGAATGTTCTCTCTCTAATACGATTCTCAGAATAAGCAGAATGTTTTACAGCTTGATCAGAAAATAAGTATTTCTTAATTACAAACAAACAAATAAACAAAAGAATTCTCTCTTTTTACTGTAGCATAGAGCCATGTTCAATCCTGCAGAGATTGTTTTTGAAGATCAGGGGATTAGTTATGTTATCGTGTAACCTGAATTTCTTTAAAGGATTTTTCATGCTTGTTTCTTTTGAAGAATCTTGCAATTTACAAAAAGACCAAGGAAGAAAAACAAAACAAGTTAAAGAAAACTTAGGTGCAAAATAAGTCCTAAGGTACTTTTTAATGGCAAGTTAATACAGAATTGTAGTTGATCTGATGGTACCATTTCCAGAGTAAGAGTTATTTAAAGATATTATATCTCTTGCTGGTGCTTAGCTAGATAACAGAACCACATTTTTAAAACACTTGTACATGTTCTTAACATTAAGTAATTAGGTAGTTCCGTTATTTTTATAAATATATCATTACTTAGTTCCATAGCTTTAAGCATATTGCTACTTTCATTACAATGTTAACTGAATTCAGTAGTAATGGACATAGGTAAAGCAAGATATTATGTCTTTTCAGGAACCAAATTGTACCATTCCCATTCTCATTGTAGAAAAATCTAATCTTAGATTGCTTGGGCAAGTCAATAATTCAGATAGTAGAAGTTAAAAATAAAAACTAAAAGATAGTTATAGATTTTTAGAAAATACTATTTGGATTCACTTAATTTTGCAGAGGCCATAACATTTAAGATTTTTTCAACTTATTTTCTAAAAACTAAAAGAAAATATGAACTGTGATTTAAATTTTAATGTTATAAAGTAAATGTGTGACTTTGTTGGGTAGTGGTAATGAATTCTGGAGAACCTAAAGGTAGAAAGAAAAAACAAATACTTTAAAATACCTACAGGCCTTTTGAGGGGGCTAGATTGAAAAATGAAAAAATAGACTTTCCTTGAACTCTGACAGGCTTA
>VZZY01018229.1:0-12102 GCA_013400335.1 Eurystomus gularis
AGAATTTCTTTACTGAAGGGGTTTTCAGACATTGGAATGGGTTGCACAAGGCAGTGGTGGAGTTCCCATCCCTGGAGGTATTTAAAAGGTATGTAGGCATAGTGCTTAGGGATATGGTTTTGTTGCGGACTTGTCAGTGTTAGGTTAATGATTGAACTTCATGATCTTAAAGGTCTTTTTCAATATAGGCACTTCTGTGATTCTGTAATTTGTTAGGTTAATTCTTTAGAATGGTATCTCATAACTGATGGAGATTGTGGGTTCCTGGAGAAGACATGAAGTACCAACTCCTTCTGACCATACAATTCTATGTACTATGCTCTGTCTAGACTTCAGGAAGCAATCGCATGTATATTTTAAACAATATGCATATTTTATCAATTTTCTTCTTAATTCATAACTATTTCTCCAGATACTGTTAATAAGACTGTGACTGTGAACAGATTTTGAAGCCAAATAACATTAAAGTGTGGCAATTAGTGCTTTTAACACTCACAGTCTGATTTGTGAAACAGGATTTTAAGTAATAAGCCATCTGTTGTTCTCAATTCTAATTGTGGCACTAATTATGTATTTTTAATTTTGATCCTAATTTAGATCACACTTTATCACTAGGAAATAAAAGGCACTATTTGTTTTCATCATTTTACTGAGATACTTTGAATATTTTCATCTGCTCTAGTACAGAAATAAAGGCGATTTTTTTCTGAAATGAAAGTGTACTTTCGTATTTGGAATGAGTCTGCATATAGCAGAAACAAAGGAAAATAATTTCAACAACCCCAACTCTTCTTTGGACTTCCATTTCTAGAAAGCACTTTTCTACCATTTGTATCAAGCACCCCTGTGCTTGTAAAGGCACAAATAACCACTAACCCATAACATATACCCACAATTACCTACAGATATTACAGAATCCTTGCCACGCCAGAATCTGTATTAAGCCCAGAAATGGCCAGAGATCTGATCTGAAATTAGACACAGCCCCAAGTTGAAGTCCATAAGAATCAGACCACGGTAACCTCTGCACAGTTTTAGATAAAAACATTATGCTAAGACCAGAGTCAGAAAATCTAAAAGAACAGACAGTTTTAAGGGTAGACTATCACTGCAAACTTTCTCTGAGAAATCACGAGAGTTAATGCATCCCAGAAAGAGGCTGTTTTGGCTGAGGAATATACTTCATCATAAACAGATACCTATCTGCTTACTAAAAACCTCCACTTAGCCACCTTTGCTGTATCATTGCTCCTATAATGCTGTAACAGAAATTGAAGGCATAAGAGCATAACACCTTATATAATCTAAAACCATTCAGGAATTTAAAACTGTCTTAACTGCATGACAGTATCAAGGATGCATACACTATTCCTAGATAAAATCTTTACATCTCAACACTGAAACCTTAAGATAAACTTTATCAAAATGAAGAGGCATTTGACCTTTGCTTCAGGCTATCAAACAAATAAAAGAAAATTAAAACAAAATACAGCCACAAAACTGAAATGAGAATGACAGCATAGACCTTACTTCAGTCTAAAACTGTCCCCATCTGAATTCAGAGAAGAGGAATACGAAGGCTTAAGTTTTTTGCAGATTTATACTCTTAGCCTTTCCCTTCATAAGCACACTATATAGCCTTCCTCAGTCCATTCCACGAGCAGGAAATTCAATTTTCAGTAAAACAAACATTTTCCACAGGAAAATCAGGACATAATGAAAATACTTAAATTTATTAATAAATTAAATGTCCCCATGAGAACTGCAGCAGATAATAAAAGATCATGTTCAAACAGATGACCAGATTCAGAGAGCTATACTTTCTTCCTAGATGAATAAAACAACTCAGCTAAAATATATCTCATGCCTCTGCAAAACTCTCTGAAAATTATTTGTACTGTGAAAGATTGTCCTATTCGATGGTGTGAAATAGCCTGAGCCAATCAGAAAACACAAAAAATTACTAAGCAATTTTCACATAAATTGCCAGCTTTACCTTTCAAGCTGAACTCTAGTTTCACCATTAAAAGTTATGATTTACTCATGCTGAGAGGTATTTGAGATAAGCATAGGAAAACTCAGAAGGTATCTGAGATACCACTCTGTGCTAAGCATTGGTAAATGCTAAGTTTGAATGGCAGCTCTGCAGGCTCAAACTTAAAATACAGCCTAAACAGCTGCATCACAAGCAAAGGGCAGTGGGGAGGGAAGAAATCAAGCTCTGGGAAGAGCTGGGCGGAGGATTTTTTTCCCCTTCTGTTCTTTTTAATAAAGTTAAATTCAGTCAAAGTTCAAATGCAAAGTACAAGTGATTTATAAACACTGTTTATAAAATAATTGTTAACTTTTTTTTGCTTTATTCATGTTTACCGACAAAATAAACAAAGCATCACTTTTTCACTTTTTTTCCTTAGCCTTCTAGAACTGAAGGGAGAGGAAGTAATAATAACTTTTAGTTCCTCACTCATTAAGTCCTTTTTATGGGATTTAAACAATTACAGTGGTAGTGTGTATGTTGAAGTAGTTGAAGTACAGAACAAAACCAACTTGTCTCTACTTTGCCCTCAGGATCCAACTAAAATTTCATTACTCTATATATTTTGTGCCTTAGTTTTAGCTTCATCTTTTAATTTGCCTATTTGTCAGACAAGTACACAGTCCAGGAAAAAAAACCATGGGGCTCTAGCATCCATGATATAATATTTTTTTTTCTTTAAAGTACCAAATCCCACTGACACCATATCCCAAATTTTCGGAGGAAACAAAACAAAACAAACCTACCACCACCAAACAAACAAACAAGAAGAAAATACAAAACAAAACATAACACCAAACCCTAAAAAAATGTAACAACCATGAACCAAATAAAACACCACCACAACCTGGCAATGATATACAGTGATAAACTTGACCGAGACAAAAGAAAAAAACAAGTATTAAAATCTCCACAATCACAACTGAATACTTCATGTCCTCACCACTTCTTTTATAATAGGTTCTTCATGTTTACACACCAGTTGCCACAGGCAAGCTGATACATTCACTTCTTATACTGCCCAGGAGCTCCAGAGAAAGGAGGCCAGGAGGCAGCAACTATAAATTTTGCATTGCAGTAACTGAAATCAGTTGCAAGACATTGGTTCTTCTGCAACTACTGAAGCCACAGACATTAAACCTACCTTAGTAGCCATACTTTGTGTAGCTGCTTAGAAGACATTCTGGGGACAGAGGCCAGAGAAGCAACAAGACCGAAACGTATTTATTTCACAAAGCAATTTGGTAATGGTTTGATAGAAATCAGTGTAGAATCTCATCACTTCACAGTGTAACTCTTTAATAATCACCAAATCCTCTCTGCTTTATGCACATGATTCAAACTACAGAGTAAATATTTTTTAATTACAAATCTTAAACAAATATACTCATCCTTTTGGCTGTACACCTCTAAGAAGCAATGAGTGTTAGAGACACAAGGCTGAAAACATCCATGTAATTTCTAGCCCACTTACAGCATCCTACTTCCACTGGGGTGAAGTGGGCAGAAGTATCCATCCATCCACGCTGAAAACAACACCACAAGACAGTTGGCTTCTACAATAAACAGATCATCATTGACCAATTTTGCATTCTGGGAATATATGAAGACTAAAACTTCAACTTCAGGGTTCATAAATTTACAGGAATGATGCACCAAGTAAAGATTATAACTTGAGGATTTCATAGTGCTGAACTTCGGAGCAGCAAGCTTTTCTTTCACTATGCACTTATTTTCTGGCTATATTTTTATGAACAGCTGGGTGTTGAAAATGTTTCTGTCCTTATTTAGTGATAAAGTAGCTGTTATTCTTATCAAATATTTTATTGAACACAAAAGAAGTATCTCAGTGCCGAAAGCATAAACATTTAATCATATTGAAGAAGTAAACTATATTCATAATTTCATGCTAAGATTTTCGAATCATAAATTAGAGTGAACAAAGCTACATATTGTCAGCTAATTCAAAGTCACTGAATAGAATCAATACAGTTGAAAAATATCTTTGAAGAAGGTCACAAAAGATATCATTTTTGCATCCCTTTTTCAAAATGGATTTCTCATATAGTTTCACAAATATTAATGGGGATGCTCTAAATTATCTGAAGCAGCACAGGCTTGGGAAATAGAAAGTATCCTACTAATACTGGCATGCACTGAAAAGTTAATGCTTATTGCTGAATGGTTACCTGGGGAGCATCAATAGGTAAAGATTTCTAAACAACTAAACAAATGGATTCAGTGGGATCAATTAAATGCAAGAATTCCTCTCAGTGAATTTATTTTCTTATTTAATTTTCTCTCTGTTTTTTTTTTTTTCTGTATAAACCAGCAGCACTCTTTTCTGCTAGAGATATTTGTTTTTATTCTCCATTGCAGCCAGGTAAGCCCCACTGGGACTCTACTGCACCGAAGGCATGAATACCAAGATACAATACCCTCCAGGGAGACTACCAGCTTCTCCAGCTGCTGGAGTGATGCCTCATCCTGCACCACATAACCACAGCATTCTGTACTCTGAATGTAGACTAGAGGTAAAAATCTCTGAATAAAGCTTGCTTTCTACTGTAAGACAAGAAGTGTCACAAGCTATTACTACAAAATCAGCCACAAAAGGCAAGAAACACAAAGGGTAGCAGGAAAAATATTCCTGCAAGCAAGCAGGAAAGGAAATTATAAGCAAATGTAATTGACAAACACCAAGAATGTGAAACTTTATTTTTTAAATCAAAATCAGCTTCAGCTTCCACCAAATATCTGTTGAAGGTCAAATTTGTTGACAACTAGCATCAGTAGTGGGTAAGAACAAGGTTATAAAACAGATAGGATTGGCTGGTGATTATCAGTTGATTACAAAGTGCTGATGAAATTCAGCCTACAAGACTAAGAATTAAGGGAGTTTATCTCAGTTTTACTTTGAAAACTAGTAAGGGGCAAGAGGGGCCCAGAAGATCAGATTGCTTGGGCTACCATTAAGATGCAGAAAAAGTAGGTAAGAGCAAGAAAATTACAGATCATTTAAATATTAATTCTCAGAAAAATATTAAAAAAACCAACATTGTAAATTTGTAACCACATAGAAGGAAAAGAGTGATTGGCGCTATCAAAGATAAAATCTATTCAACTGATCTCATCTCTTTCTGCAGGAGAGTTAGAGGATTTGGCAGGGGGACAGAAGCAGTAGGAGGAAGGTATTCTGGCTTTATCCAGGATTTTGACATTTGTTTAACAAAGCATGCTTATACAACATGATAAAGTAGCTGGAATTAACACATTGCCCAGGAAGAGTCAACACTAGTTCACTATCAAATGGGGGAACATATAAAGCAAAGTCTTGCAGGAGCCTGTCCTGCTTCTGGTACTGTTTAACATGTTCTTTAATGCTTTGGATGGAAGAGTACATGCATTAAATTTGCAAGCTGAAAGCAGCAGCAAGCACATCAGACAACAAGATCAATTAGGCTTCAAACCAGACTGGAAGAAGGTACCTAGAAAGATACAGTTTACTAAGGAGAGAGGCAAGAATTCCACACTGCACCATGTTGAAGCAAGGGAGAAACAGTGAATCACAATGTGATCACGAATCAAGGACATCAGGCTGCTAAAATACATACACACAAATAGAAACATCATTTTAAAGTGTGAAATAACTCTCCTACTACCCAGTTCATGGCTTACAAGCATAAACTAGCACAATTTCCAGTCTAGCCACAACAAATGAAGGATATGAATCAAGTGGTGATAGGACAGATGCAGTGAGAATGATCAGTGATGCAGAATGCATACCCTATGAGAATAAATTGAAAGAATTTGGAAATGTTAGTTACAGAAGACTAAGCTCTCATTGAAGATACAACCTTAATAGTGGTTTTCAGATATGTGAACATGAGAAATCACAGTAGAAAAACTCTTCCATTAACCTGTAGGGATAAGGTTTAGTTGCATATTTAAAGCTTTCCAATAGTAAGAAAAACCTTTTCAGTAATAATGAAAATTACATATTGGAAGAGACTATGGAATCTGTATATTTTCAGGAGGAAGTTGAACAAATATCTATCACAAATCCTGCCTTTGAGCAAGATCTGTGTTTCAAGTCCTGTTTTCTGCAGTAGACTGATGAGATGTCACTGGTTTTTTTTACAAGAGCAGGAAATTGATAGAATGGAGAATGAACCTCATCTCTAGATGGGCAAAAATTTCAGTGTGCAAAATCAGATCACTTACAGTGGCACATGAGACCACGCACATTTGCCTGTCAGTAGGATTGCCAAAGGGTCCTATTTCCTCTCCTTTAAAGGACTGAACCTGTCAAAACTGGTTACGCACATCTAAATTCACTATATGCTAGACACTAAGTGAGCAGCTTCTAGTTATAAGAAGCAACAAACAAAAGCTACAAGGGTTTAAAAATGGTTCTACAAAGGTAAAATTATGTTTTCATTTGTTACTAAAACAGTGATTAAAAGTTTACTAAGTATAGAACTTTACTGTGATTATAGTTCCCATTTCTTGCAGCAAGTGAATTTTGTGAAACATACGACCAAGATACTGTGCTGCTCTTCTTAACAATACAATTTACACCATTATATAATACTTGTAAGCCTCATCTCTCAAAAATCAAAATCAGCAGACAGTTTATACTCAATGCAATAGCCTTTGTGGTGGTTTACTAATTCTTCTAGTAATATCGAGCCATTGTTTGTTCTTCAGATGAAGCAGACATTTGCCATTTCTCAGCTATAAGCAAAACTAATGACAATCCCATATCAAGCTGGAGACAATTTGATTTTTTGGTGCTATTTTCTTGAGAAAATAGTAAAGAAAAATATACGTATGAAGGGGCCTTCTTAAAATGACTTCTTGCAACGTATCAGCTAAAACATGTTTTTAGTTCTTTTCTGCAACTCTTGTTGCCTCTAAATCATCACAGGAATGTTACTGAATCTGGTAATTTTCTGCTATGGATATTGCTTATAGGGTTAGAAAATTTGCTTTGAAAGTGCCTAGGCTGAAAAGTTGATATATTGTTTGCTTGTCATACAGCCTGAAGAGCTAGACAATACCATTAGACATGGTATTGAAATGATGAATGGATGGATGGAATATCCTCACCTGCTGTGTTGTTTGCTAAAGGCATTTTTAGTAATACTTCCTGCTCCTTTCAGTTGTAACAAACTAAAAAACTAAAAGTTGCCTCCAAAACACACAGCCATCTAACTTAAAAACAAGACCCCCAAAACAGAAAAACAAAAATCACAATAGTAAATGCAAATATAAATGTATACTGCATAGTGCTTTGCTAGAAAATGTTTCTACTTTACTTTAATTTAAAGTCACCTCTGAAATATGAGGTATATTTCTTTTAAAGGACCTGATGGTGAACCTCTAAATACTCAGACCCTTCATGACAGGCCATTGCTATTTCTAGCCTTATCAGCCTCTTTTGCCTGCTTCTACTCTCCCATCCATTTCTTCTCCTAGACATGAGCAATTAACACTATTTGGTTTCCATTCAGTCTTGGAGTGTGATATATTTTATTGTCCTGATTTCTTAATCTTTGATACCATTTTCTGTCTCTTACAAACTCTATTTTGATATCTGATTGTCTTCACATGTGGAAATGCTCTTCTATTCTGTTTCATCTTTTTTTTTAACACTTTAAGTTTGTCATATTGGGTAGAGCAGAGGATAAATGCTAACACTTAAGTAAAATAATAGTTTTTTTAAAAATCACTACAGAAAATGACTCCTCTACTACCTTTAACTGGGCCATACCAAAATCTGATATCAACAGCCATGAAGTACTAGATAGCAAGTTTCTCATAATAAGCCTCTGTATTTGAATCAGTTTATGCACATCCATCATGGCATCACCTTCCTAATCTTTCAGAAACTGCCCTCTGTTACAGGGTTGAGAAATCATCTAGGTGGATTAACCTTCATGACACGGTTTAGCATTATTTGTAAATCTGCCAGGGTGAGAAAGTTTGGAAAGATGGGCAGAAGAGGAAAGGTTTATAGAAGAAGTAAGGCTCAATGTGCCAGTTTCTCTGTTCTTACATTCATTTGCTAGGCCTTTAAAGCATACCTTAAGGCACTGTTAATTATCTGAGAGCCAAATAAACTCAGAGACACAAAATTTTAGAGAGAGATTAGTATGCTGTAACAACTTTGGAAGGGAAATCCGAAACTTACTACCTTTTACTGCAGCCCTGGAAAACTATTTTAAAAGTCGTCAACAAATCCAACAATCAGGAGACCATGTTTTCTATTTCAGTTAACGTTCCATGGAGATAATAGGTACCTGTTTTACCATTAGTTAGTGCAGTCCTCTATGTCATCATTACAATCTAAGATCATCGAATGTGGAAAGGATACTGAAACTAAAGGAGGCATAGAGTTTAATATTCCCAACAGAGGGATATTTGGTCATTTTTAACAGTAAAGTAGGGCATTATTTTAAGTTTGATTCAAGAATGGACTGAAGATATGAGTCAAGATCTCTTTCGTCTAAATCACTTATCTCTGCAATTACCACTGTAATGTTACCTTTAATGAAGGCTGAGTGGTCTACTGGTTGCAGCCTAGTAATAGAATTAGTCACATATCCTTCATTAACCCACAAGTCTATAACGGCTCTTTTGCTATCATGCAATAATAATAACTTTCATAATAATGAAAGTTTGCCTCCTAAGTAACATCATACACCTACTTAAACCAGCTGGTTGCCTTTGTATAGTAGTATTTCTCAGTCTAATAAATAATTTTCTCTCTTATCCTTCAGTTACCTAAGGGCTGCAGTATATATTACAAAGTAGCAGCAAGTAAAATATTTAATAAAAAACACAGAGTAAAAGTACGATAGAAGATCTAAAACAGTTTTCTATTCTGCAGAAATAATAGCAGCTCCAATTTATTCTGCCTTTAGAACAAAACACTCTTAAAGCATTAGAAACCCTCCTTCACAAAAAGAAATTTAAGTGCTAACACCTCAAACACTTAAGTTTAATCAGCATATTTCTCTGGCATGATATTTCTCTTAGATTTAGGCATCTGATGTAGTATTTGCAGGAATTCTGAGGCAGGTCTCTCTGGAAGAAGATTCATGCCACACTAAAAAAGTTGTGGACAAAATGCCTTCCTGGGTTTATAAGAAGAATCACAAAATCATTTAAGTTGGAAGGTACTTCTTGAGAACATCTAGTCTACCCTCTCAGCTCAAGCAGAGTCAGCTACATAGTTACATAGGAACATTTGAGTTCAATATGTCTCACCTACACACTTGTTTGCATTATACCCATCAGCATTTTAGGACAGTTACACTGAGTAACTTCATATTAGTTTCACACCAAATGCCTCTGGGATCCCAAAACCATATCTACCCCACAGCCCTAAGGCGTAGCCTACTCAGAGTATACTATTCCACTCCTATAGAAGTCCAAGCCTTAAACACAACACAGCTAAAGAGCCACTCTTCACTACTTCTGCTTTGTTTAGTTCACTAAATTATACTTTGGCTAGATGTTTATTATTTTGTAAGCATCAGACAAGTGAGGTGTTGGAAGTTCTGTAGAAGTTTTTAGATCAAAAATCTTAACCAGATTTGAGATAGAGGCTAAACCACTTCAAGTGATAGTGTGAGGTGGCTGTGGCTACAACACAAGAGATGTATAGATCTGTACTAGTGAGTCAAGCATTCCCTCCAGCTCAGCAATCCTCTTGTAATTGTATACAAAACTGAAAAACTTCAGCGCAAGTAACTAAAGGACAAAAAGCTCTCCCCTTCTAGAACAACCTATACCATGGTGGTTAAGAAAGGCTGGCTTGAACAGTGTCAGGCAAAAGAACATGTGGAGGCTGAGATAGGAAAGAACGCAAACTCCACAACAATATATAAAGGAAAGGATGCATGCACATCACCTGGATACCCAAGGTCTCTAAAAGGTCTCAGTACACAAATCCTGGATAAGGGTCAGCCCTGAAAAATCTGAGTTAAATCCCTTCATCCTCAAACTGGATGCCCAAAAAGGTATACAGTGCACCTTGCATCAACTATTCCCCCTTGTTATTTGTTTACACTGTCATGATTCACATCCTATGGCATCTAACTGACCCCCCACACTCACTTGCTGCCGCCTTCCCCAGAGCTGCAGAGTCCATTTTACAAGCAACACACAACTTAAGAGTTCACTAACAATGTTCAGTATTTTTGAGTCTGTTTTCCATTGTGCTGACTTCATTTTCCCCACAGAAATCAGAATTTGTAGTGGCAACATGGACACAACCCTCATTAGTGAAGTGATACGTCTTCACTTAGAGGTATGCCTAGATCACTGCAACATTCTTATTCCTGCATAACCTGCAGTATACTTCTACGTGCATGACTGAAATTAAATTTTATCAGAAAATATTTAGTGAAAAAGAAGTTCCATGTACTAATTCTGAGCATTCTCTTTGCCATGTAATGAAATAACAGAAATCCACTTGAAAAAAATACTTACACTCTACTTGCCTTAATGTATTACCCCTCATCATTCCAAATCCTAGCACTAGCAGACATCAAGCTGATCAAGGGCAGCTCATTGATGTCCGTGTTTCCCTCTCTACATGTATGTTTCTACACAATATAAGAAAAACTCAGTGCACACTACAAAGTAAGAGAGGTTTTTTGCATTCACAGGTATTATTGCATATAGTGGTACTGACTCACATTTGGTTCTTCCACAGCTTGTAGTGACTGAATTTATACAGAAGAGAAATCTTTAATAGAAGTCTTAGATCTCTGTCTTTGTTCCATCCTTAGATCATGAAATCTCAGAGAATAAAAATCAGAAAAGATGTAGTCATCCTCTTTCACAGTACGTCTTTTGTATATTATCTTCTTTAGATTAAGACTAAACTCCAATTTGTAGCAAGAAATTAGGAGAAAATATATTCTTAAGGGTCTGATTAAATATTTAATCAGACTATGCACAGCTCTAATTCCCTGGACAGAGCTCAAGAAACTATGCACTCCACAGAGAGCTCAGTACATCAGGAACAAGTACAATGTTAATTAGAGCAAGATATATAAACCTCTTCTAAGGCCTAAGACATATAATAAGGAATTCAATGCATAATTTTAAGAGACTGGTATAGATAACTTGAGTCAGGAGAATTGAGTCCACTTTTATTAGTGTTTCGATTAGTAACAGAAACATTTATTCTCAGGTATAGCAATCAGGCATTAACTAAAATGCACAAGAAGAAATTAAGAAACATTTCCATCTTGTAACTTGCTGCCATAAGAAGCTGAGTAGTTGTTCTACTACTGATGGTGAACACTATAAGAATCTATTCATTGTAAAGAAATAATTTTTCTTCTCATACAACAAATAATGAGACATCACAGCAGTACTGCAGTTACTTTGAAGATTTTTTCCCTCAGAAATAAAGGTGATTTTTGTAGAGAAACATTATCTCAAAATGTGCTTAATAAGAAAATACTCTGAAAAATGTATTTAGATAGGAAATCATTTGTGACAGGAAATTGCTCTTTTTCTTAGGAAATGAAGCACGCAGTAGAAGTAACTAGTAAAACACTGCTAAAGGTCAAAAGATCTAAAAAAAAAAATTAAGTACATATTTAACATCATGAGCAAAGTAATGTCAGCCTGTTGACATAAAGTCCACTACAATATTATATTACAGAAAATCCTCAGCAATGATAAAAAGTTCAAGCTACACGTGATAGATAAGGAAGGTCACTAATCTTCCACAAAGGTCTGGAGTAAAATAGAGTCGAAAAACAGTTTGAATAAAGCTGTGAGAATTTACACAAGGTAACCTGGTACATGAGGAGTGACATTAGAATGTAGAACTATCTATTTTAATACCCATTTTATATACTTCATTAGCTATATATAGGGGGCTCACACACTCCTAAGTCAACACAAGTATGTATACAGAACCACAACTCCACGTTGTGCTGACTTTGAATAATTGCTATATTGATCAGATACCAAGGACCTATGGAAAAATTACTGTAGCTGATGATTTCCCTTGTAACAATCTGTCTTGCCTTTTA
>VZZY01018232.1:6545-20965 GCA_013400335.1 Eurystomus gularis
GGCAAAGGCGGCCGCTGCAGGTGGCGAGGGCAGGCAGGGCAGCCCCTGGTGCGGAACCGGAGGTCTCGGTCCTTCCGGAGCGCCGGGGTGTTACAGTTTGTCCTTCAAGAGAGAAGGGAGCTCCCGCCCGGCGCGGTCAGACAGCGGACAGTACCCGGGGCGGGAGGGGTTGGGGTCCCTGGGGGAGCCACTAGTCCTGCTGCTCCATCTGCCCGTGGCTGAGGAGTGCTTCTGTCAGCTGTGCCTTGCACCCCTAAAATCCACAGTTTTTGTGACTCTAGGAACTCTGCTGCAACCTCCCCTCTTCCAGTATCACCTTGGTGTCTGTATTCATGCTCAGTTTTCCCCTGCCCCTGCTTAAGCTATTGCTTGATTTAAGTGGTCCTTCACCCCTCCCCAGCGCTCACTTCTTCATCTCCTTACAATCTGCAACCCTAATGTCAGCAGTATCTTCAATCTGGTAAAATAGGCTCTCTGCATCACAGGGGCTCTCTCGAGGCACAGTCCCACTGGGGAGACCCCCACCCACAAGTTTTCTCTGCCCTGGTGCACCATGGTTGGTCTGTGCCAGAGCTGTCAGAGCACATGGATGCAGGAAGTGAACCGTGCTGCTAGGTGCTCACAGCTGACAAAATTTGGAGTGCAGGCCTGCTTGCTCGTCCCAGGGACATGCCTGGCCATTGCAATAATTTCAGCTTACTCTTTAAGGTGCAGAGCAATGGGTGTTACTACACAGCCCCTCCTGCAGTGCTCCAAGACCCCTGATAAGGCCTCGCAGATGTACTGGATAAACACATTTAATGGAGCTGATCAATGATTTGTGCCAAAGCTATTAATAATGGTGTAAATAGGATCAGTTGCATGCATGAGTGCTGAGGCTTCTGCCTAGCCTGGCAGTTGGTGTATCACTGTAGGATGCTGTCACCTCCCTGGTGAAATCCCAGGCCATAATGGAGTAAGTCACTGATGCAGAAAGGTCCAAGCACCCATCCTGCTTCCTGGCTCACCAGAGGCTGTACCTCTGCTGAGACCTGGAGCAGAGGGGTAGGGGGAACACAGCTATGCTATGCCACAGGGAGAAGCTAAGGAGTTGGAGGGCATTGCCCTGTCCATCTGCAGGTGGTATTAGGCCCCTGTCTTAGAGCCTCCTTTCATCTGCTGTTTTAGCAAAGTTTGGATGTGTCGGCTCCGAAGCATTTTTCTTGGCTCAAGACAAGAAACCACTTTTACTTCTGTGCTCCTGCCTTCAAAGCCCCAGTGAGTGTTAGACGGGCCAGCTGCGGTGGCCCAGGATGTGTCTGTCCCAGGCTTCCTCTGCAAGGAATAGAAAACTCTCATTTTGACTAGGGGCTCCCACAGCCCCTTGCTCAAAGGCCCAGCGATGCATGAAGGTCGGCCTCCATCTGCCTTCCCTGCTCCCAGTGCTCTTCCTGGAGCTTTATTCTGTCTGGAGCGTGGGCTGCCTGCAAACTGCTCCGTGCTGCGGCGCCTGACACCCCTGGGCCCCTTCTCCACTCTCCCAGCAGCCACGAAGCTGAGGCTGCGCCAGGGTCGGCAGGGCACAAGGCCTCCGGCCGGGCCTGCCCTGACCTCCGGCCCTGCCCGCTGCGAACCGCCCACCTCTCCTGGCCTGTGGAGACCTGCAGGCGGCATCGGCAGCGCTGCCGGGCCACGAACACACCCAGGAGGGTGTGAGCAGCCGGCAGAGGAGCAGACGGTGCAGGGCTCTGCCACCCAGGGACGACCAGCTGAAAGCCCAGCGCTCACCTGGCCTGCCGGCGGCCCAGTGCACGAACCTAAAGTCCACAGGGAGCAGGTATTTTCCCCACTTGGCTCGCTGCCCTGGGGTGGCAGCCCACGCTATGGGGACATCGTCCTCTGCTGCCACAGGAGGTGCGGGAGAGCTGGCAGCGCAGCAAGGGGTGTCATCATCCTGGCCCTGCATGCAACTGCGGGAGGGAAGGAAAGGGGCTGCTCGTGCTGTTCCCATGCTCCAGAGAGCAGGGAAGGGGAGCCCAGAGCTGACTGCACAGGGGAGATGTGGGGCTTGAGGCTGTGAGTGGGAGGGTCTGGGCCAGGCTGTGCTGCTTTTGCTGGGAGGTCAGGGGACAAGTGGGGCTGGGCATCAGCTCCTGCTGACCTGTCCAGTGACACGCAGCCTGGGGTGGATCTGCTTTGCAATAGCAAAGGTATCTTGCCCTGCCCATGGTCACTTGGTTGTGCTGTACCAGCACACCTGGCACACAAAGGTCTCTATGGGACTGCAAGTGCATGCTGCTGTGTCAGTGACTGTAGCAATGGCTTTGTCACCCCTTCAAGCCCCCTGTGCCCCCCACACTAGGGCCAGAGGTATGCTGTGGGTGTTGCTTGGTGGGAGCTGAAGGAGCGCTCCTTTCACACCTGATGGACCCCCAGCTCCTGCTGTGCAGCTTTCCCCTTGGAGCCAGAGCAGAAGCTGTGCAAGTTCTGCTGTGTGCCCAGCCCAGCTCTGTTTGGGTCCTGTGTAGCAGTGTTGCACAATAACTACTGGTACCACTGCTACAGTCCCACTATGAGCTGGGGAACAGGAACTCTACAGATAGCACCACTGGCATAGATTTGTGGCCAGTCCTGTGCCACTGCTCTGCCAAGCTCCAGTCCTGACAGCAATGGCCTCTTGGAGCAGCTGACTGCTGAAGTTTGGCTTCCACTCCTACTGGACTTTGTACCCTGCATGGGAGGGGTGGCAGGGTTTCCCTGAGCAGCTGCTGGCACCAGTGCCCTGCCTGTGTGAGCAGTGAGGGGGAGACAGGGCAAGTACCTGGGGATGCCAGCTGACCCCTCTGCTCCCTGGTGGAGTGGTGCCTCTGCTTCTGCTGACAGCAGGGGTATGAGCCTGCAGCCAAAGCCCCTGAGCATCAAGGAGGGAAACGGTCTGGTTCCATGGTTTCTTGCACTTGTGTTAGGGCTGGTTCCTTCGGTGCAATCACTGAGCAGATCACAGCTGCTGATCTGGTTCCTAGAAGACTGAGGGGGCAGCGGATGTGAGCACTGCTGTGCTGCTCAGCATTCCCTGTGCCTTGGCTGGCTGGAGCTGCTGATAGCAGCCCCCAGACCTCTCCCAGCCTGCAGAAGCTGGCAGGGCAGGATAGGAGTCCTGCTCTCGAGTTGGTACCTAGCTGTGTGTACCCCAGCAGCCACTGTTCTGTGTAGGTCCTGGGGGAAACTCTGCACCTTAGCCCTGGAGACCAACATACTGGTGGTATCTGGGAGCAAGGTGCCATGCTGGGGTGCTTCTGTGTCACAGTGCGAGACCAGGCTGACCTTGGCTATAGGCAGGGCATGGCAGAGCCACTGGTGTGGTTGGCTGGGACTGAGAGAGCCTGGGCTAGCTCTGTTCCCCTTCTCCAGTGCCCAGGTTGGGATGGGACACAGCCCTGCTAGCCACATCCTTGCCCCCAACATTGGAGAGGATGTGACTGGGAAGATGTGGTCAGCTGGATCCTGTGCCTGGCTCAGTGGCCACAGAGAAATGAGAGTCTGGCTTAATCTGTGGGGTGAGAGTGTTGTGTGGGGCACCTGGTCTGTTGGGGAGGTTGAGACAACAAGGCGGAGCAGCTCTGCAGCAAGGCAAGTGGTAATGAACATATGGTTTCTCAAGGTGGATAAAGAGAGAGTTTGCTTGGGGGTCCCTCCTTCCTCCAGCTGAGCACCAGGAATCTGGGGACCACAGGAAAGCATGCTGGCCCTCTCCCTTTCCCAGTGTATGGGGAACCCAGTGGTAGCGCTGCACCCAGCCTTGGTGTTTGCAATTGTAGCAATGGGTTTCTCCCCATAACTGCTGCCCCTCTCCTTCCCCACCCCCACAGTGCCTGGACAAACAACCATCCAGCACCTGCTCAGCTGTAGCTCTTCCAGGTCTGCTGGGGAGCCCCTGCTGCGCAAGCTTAACTGGCGGGCTGCCAGGATGGCACTGCATCAGAAAGGTTCTGGACTTAGGGAGGAGGGTGAGGACCTCCCGGGCTGTTGCATGTACTCCTAGCTGTGCAGCAGGAGCCCCAGGCTGCAGCATGGGGCTGTGTGGTCTTTGCAGCTGGGCTGCTCCAGGGGCTGCTGGCCTAGCCCCCAGGCAGAATGCCGAATGCTGGGCTGGGGAGCAGGCCTTGTTTCTTAACAGCTTCGGGCTTGCTCTGGCACATTGAGCCAAAGAGTCCCAGGACAGCCTGCTGAACAGGTTGGGCTGCACTCTATGCTCCCGTTTTCTCTGGCACCATGCCCTGCCTGGGGACATGGCCAGCAGCCCCACTATGTCCCAGGGCTCCAGGACAGCTGCTTGCCAGGGTACCCAAAATGCTGCAGTGCCCCATCTCCACGGGATGAGGGGCAGTGTGTATTGGGAGGTCTGTGCCAACATGCTGTGTGCATCCTCTGCAGGACACCTGACCTTTGGCCTGGGACAGCCTGCTGCTATGGCAGACACCCCTAGCTGCTGCTACCCCTGTGCCACCTGCCTGCTCTGCCTCTACAGCTGCCAGTGGATCACCACTAAGAAGGAGAAGAGGAAGGGTCTGAAAACGACCAAGGTGACACCATGGGTGATGCTGAGCTGGGGCTGGCTCTGGAGGCTCAGAGTAGGGGCTGGGTGGGGAAGGGCTCTGGCTAGGGAACTCAGCCCAGACATTGGGCTGTTGCCCCCCTGCCACTGGTCCTGCTCTCCAGGGCTGAGCCCCAAGAGAGCTGGGGCTCTACCTGGCATCCTCTCTGTCCAGGGATTGCCCTAGCCTGGAGCAGTGAGAAGGTGAGAGGGTGAGCTGTCTGTTCCCACTGGGTGGCAAGAAGAGTAGAGCAGCATGCTGGCAGCAACAAGGCTGGGCCATGGCCGTACCCTGCCTGGCCAAGTGTGCATCTGCAGCAGGGCTCCCCAGGGACTAAGTATGGCAGGCAGGTCCTGGGGCATGGAGTTCCTGGCAAGGCACGTGGGATGCATGGTTCCTAGGCTGGGTGTGTTCCTTGACAAAGAGGTGCTGGAATGGGATGTCCCCAGCAATTTGTAACCTGGGAGGGGTGAGGCCCTGGGATTCTCTGAGGTCTGTGGCTCTCATGGGAGTGGCTGTTCCACTGCTTGTCCCATCTTGCCTGGAATGTATGAGCTGGTCTGGGCTGCCAAGTGTCTTGCTTAGCACCTGTGGCACCCCTCACCTCCTCGAGTACATGGGGCTGGGGGCAGGAGACTCTGAAGCTGGACCTGGCTTTGGCTGGGCAGGCAGGAGCAGTCTGCAGGTTCATTGCTTCAATGGCAGCTCTGACTCACAGCACCCATCTCCACCCAGCACACAGATCACCCAGCTAGAAGGGAACAGGACCTAGCTCCCTGCCCCTTCCCGTGCCCAGAGTCGTAGCCTGCTCCCAGGGGCTGCTGCATGGGAAAGGAGTCAGTCATGCCACCGACGCTGTTGTCCCCAGCTAGGCATAGGCAGCTTTTTAGTGTTTTGTAGGAGATGCTGATCTGTCTTCCTGTAGCATGGGTCCAGCCAAAAGAACTCTCCTGGGGAGCGCTGTTCCCTCTCCATGGAGCAGCTCAGTGCCTGGACCCATGATGCCAGTGCCTGCTGTGACCCCTGGTGAGCTCTGAGAGCTCTGCAGGGGTCTCAGCAACCTGGCTAGAGGCTCAGTGCCCTGAAAGTATGTGCATAGCTGTCATCTCTGGCTTTCAGTGTGACTGCAGCTGGTTCCTTTTCCTCTTCTGTGTCTTCCTCTTCACACTGGTGTGGCTCTACTTCACCATCATCATCCTCAATGATTTCCACAACTTCAATGAGTGAGTAGGATCCTATATCCAGCCTTGCTTCCCATGTCCCCTCTGCCACTCTGACTATCCTCTTTGCTGGCAGGTTCATCTTCAAGCAGAGGAAGCTGTGGCTAGACTGGTCCTTGGTCCTGCTCATAGCTACGGCTGTGCTGATCACCTACTCAGCTGTGCTGCTGGTGAGCCCCACTGATCCCACCTGGGCTAGTGGATGTACAGAGCCATGCTGAGCACAGGCTGGCTGCCATGCTCTGTGCAGAGCCAGCATCTGGCCTACTGGAGTTGTGTCAGCCTGAGCATGGCCAGAGACCCTGCCTGTGATGGAGGGCTAGAGCTCCTGCAGCTGAGTCCTGCCCTCTTAGAGCTCTGAGGTGTAGGGTACAGCCCACCTCTGACATCTTGTTCTTCTCACAGGTCCTTGCTTTGTGCTTGCAGCTCTGCAGCCAGCCCTTGAAGCTACACTGGCTGCACAAGGTGAGAGATTGGGGGCACAGGGACATGGTGCCTGTCCTGGCTGCCACTGCACTTTGGGAAGCTGTGACCAGCCTACTGGTGCTCTGTACGGCTGCTGTGAGTGGCTGTGCAACCCCACTGAGCTGAGCTGCTCAGCCACATGTCTCCGGGGTGAGAATATTCCCCTTGCTGAAAGCATGGGGTACAGAGCTCAGTTGCAAACCCAAATGGGGGAAATGGGGTCTCCGAACTTTCAGGGGGTCAGGAGGAAGGGAGGAGGAGGACTCTGCCTGCCCTGCCAGGGAAGAGCCCAGCTGACCTGCAGGCTTCCTTGTGCTCACCTAACTGCCCTGTGCCCTGCCCCACAGACCCTGCTGATCTTAACTGCCCTAGTGGTGGCTGCAGCCTTCACAGGGCTGGGAATAAAGTGGGCGGAGGAGTGGAGAAGTGCCCGTATCTCCCTGCAGGTGAGTCACCTCGATACCAGAGACTCCCCAGCTGTACTGAGTACGTGGCTTGTGGGGATGAGCTTAAGGGTGGTAACTGGAGCCCCCAGCATGGCTGTGTGCCATGGGAGTTAACTCCCTGCCTTTGACTTCTGCTGCCTGGCCAGGCAAGGTGCTCCTGCTCTTGCAGTCCTGCCTGGGGCAGCTGTAGTCAGGGTGATGAATGCTGGCTGGACCAGAGCAGGGAGTCTGTTCAGTCCCTCCAGGAGCCTGCCCTTCCCTCCCTGGCATTGTGGCTCTTCCAGCAGTGCTGGCCACAGTAGCAGATTCCTGGTAGTTAAACGTGTGGATCTGGGGGAAAAGGGCTGAGACAGTGCCAGCTGACACCCTTCCTTTGCCTCCCCAGGCAACAGGTCCCTTCCTGCACATTGGAATCGTGGGGGGAATGACGTTACTTGCTTGGCCCCTGGCCAGCTTCATCTACCACACCCGCAACACAGGTAATGCCCCTTGAAGGCTTCCACCTCACCCCCCCAGGAATCACAGAATGGTAGGGGTTGGAAGGGGCCTCTGGAGATCATCTAGTTCAACCCCCTTGCCAAAGCAGGTTCACCTAGGGCAGGTTGCAATGGAATGCATCCAGGCAGGTTTTTAAAGTCTCTAGAGAAGGAGACTGTACAACCTCTCTGGGCATCCTGTTCCGATGCTCTGTCACCCTCACAGAAAAGAAGTTTTTCTGTATGTTTAGGTGGAACTTCCTATGTTCCAGTTTGTGCCTGTTGCCCCGTATCCTGTCGCTGGGCACCACTGAAAAGAGACTGGCCCCATCCTCTTGATAACTGCCCTTTAGATACTGATAAGCATTGTGAAGATCCCCTCTCAGTCTTCTCTTCCCCGGGCTAAATGGCCCCAGATCCAGAACTGGACACAATACTCCAGATGTAGCCTCACTAGGGCAGAGTAGAGAGGGAAGGCAAGAACCTCCCTCGACCTGCTGGTCACACTTTTCTTAATGCAGCATACCACTGGCCTTCTTGGCTACCATGCTGGCTCATGGGTAACCTCTTGTCCACCAGGACTCCCAGGTCCTTCTCTGTGGAGCTCCTCCAGCAGGTCAACCCCTAACCCGTACTGGTGCATGGGGTTATTCCTCTCTAGGTGCAGGACTCTACACTTGCCCTTGTTGAACTTCATTAGGCTCCTCTCCATGCAACTCTCCAGCCTGTCCAGGTCTCACTGAATGGCAGCACAGCCTTCTGGTGTGTCAGCCACTCCTCTCTGTCAGCAAACTTGCTGAGGGTACACTCCATTCCTTCATCCAGGTCATTGATGAATATGTTGAACAACACTGGACCCAGTACTGACCCCTAGGGAACACCACTAGCTACAGGCCTCCAACTGGGTTCTGTACCACTGATCACAACCCTCTGAGCTCTGTTGTTCAGCCAGTTCTCAATCCACCTGCCCTGTTTCTTACTACCCAACCAATTGGCACTGCTGGCAGAGTGGTGCACAGAGAGCATCGGTGCAGTAGGAACAGGTCCCCAGGACTCAGTCTAGTAGTAACGCCTGCTCTTCATTGCTGCTTCTCGTGCCCAGGCTTTGGTGCAGCTTCAGCCCCCAGTGCTTTGCAGCTGAAGGAAGACTACGGATGGCAGACTGAGTCCTGCAGAAGTGCTGGGTTGGGGTGCAAGGACATGTATTGGGCCAAGAATAAATCTGCAGTGGGCCTGAGGCTGGGGATGCAATGCCTAACTTAGGGCAACCATAAGTTAATGCCAGGTGAAACAGCCTTCTCTTGTTCCTTAAGGCCTGCAAAATACTTCCTCTGTACCTCACCCTCTATCTTCTCTGTCTCTACCTGCAGGTCTCAACGTGTTTCTGCTGTTTCTGTACTGCTCAGTGATGATCGCACTGTATCTGGTTCCCCTGGGAATCACCTCCCCTTGCATCATGGAGGAGAACCAGCTGCCGCCCAAGCCAGCCCTGGTTGGTCACCGAGGAGCACCCATGGTGAGTGACCAGTACTGGCAGCATCCTAGCACAGTGGTCAGGGTGGATAGGCAGGCTGCTAGTCTGTCTGTGCCTGGTATGGGTCACTGGCATAAGACCCTTACAGCTGCAGGCCTGGATGAGCTCTGGTCAGCCCAGTAGAGGGGGTCCACACACCAGCCAGGGCAGCACAGGGCTGGAGGATGGGTGAGCACAGGGTGAGGAGGGTGGGTGCAGCAGCTGCAGGGCAGAGCTGCTTGCTGAGCGCTGCTGGACCAGGAACAGGCAACTCTCAGCAGAAAGCCTGGCTGTGTAGTGTGGGCTGGGAAGCAGGGACTAGGCAGGCTCTGGCTGTCTGCAGCCAGCCATTTTCCATCCCCTGCCTACCAGGGTCACCCCAGGTTCATTGTGGTTGCCCTAGAGCCCAGCCAAGCTGCTGAGAGCAGCCTAGCAGGGTTAGTGCCTGCCTCCTGCCTCTTCCTGCCTGTGCCCTCGGCACTAACACCATTCCTTTTCCAGCTGGCCCCTGAAAACACCCTTATGTCACTGCACAAAGCAGTGGACTGTGATGTGCAAGTCTTTGAGACAGACGTCATGGTGAGGTAAAGGGGCACCAGGGACTTGGAGGGAGGAAAGGGCCTGTATATCCTGGGATGTCACCTTCCACATGGGGCATTCTGGAACACACCTGGAAGACTGATACAGCCTGCATTTGGAGGCAGCCATATTCAAAGGGCTCTGTCTTTCCAACTTTCCCAGTATGAGACTGGCTCCAGCTTGGTGTCCCAATGATCTGGGAGAGGTACTGGGTTTCTGTCCTGCCCATGCAGGTTCCCTTCCAGGGGATTAGAAGGGAGGTACCGTCAAGGGAGGGGCACTGCTTCGAAAACAGACCCTGGCTTTAGTTCATCCCATGCAGTCCTGCTATGGGGACAGCCATGGCAGTTAAGCAAGGAACTGCCTGGTTCCTGGTTTGGTCTCTAGGTGCTCTGTGCTTTCCGGACTCTCATGTTTTTGCACAGAGGACCTCAAGTAAGCATAAAGGTGGGAGTTACCCTAGCAGGGTGGATGGGAGGGGGCAGAAATGCCAGGGCAGTGATAGGAGACAAACAGTTTGCAATACAGAGCTTCCCTCTCTGTTCCTCTGCCAGTGCTGATGGAGTCCCATTCCTCATGCATGATGAGGGACTCTCTAGGACCACCAACGTGCAGGCTGTGTTCCCTGAGAGGGCTGATCTGAACAGCACTGCCTTCAACTGGACAGACCTCCAACAGTTGGATGCTGGCAGCTGGTTCCTGGAGGTCAGAATGCCCCTGGGGTTGCTGGTCAGAGATGGGTGTATTTGTGGTTGAAGCACAAGCTTTGCCCTGGGGAGGGTTCCTGCTGGAATGCTGGTCCTGGCAGACACCAGGACAAGGTACAGAAGCACTTCCATGCCTGCACAAATCCCTCAGGTGCAGTTATTGTCCAAGCTGAGGTTTGTTCTGGCTCCTTAGCTGAGTCATGGAGGAGGCTGATTTGAGGGGATATATCTCATTAGCTCTGAGGTGCACAGCTTGTCTGGGCTTGGAGGCAGCTGTGGCAAGGCTTTTCCCAAAAGGTGACTAACCAACTGCTGAGCTGCTCTGAACGCCTACAGGTGTTGAGGCTGCTTGAACTGTGCTGTTAGTGGGAGAAAGGTAGAAGTGCCCCATGGATGTGCAGGGGAAGGATCCCTGTGCCTGTCTGCACTGGAGAGCATGTGGAGAGGCCAGTGTAGGAAACTAAGAGTCAGAGATGGGCACCAGTGTGGGAAGTGGAAGCTTAGAGGGGGTCTGCCTATGATTACTAACTCATTCTCACCCTTGCAGCGGAGGCCATTTCCTACTGTGCAGAGTCTTTCTGCTGGTGATCACTACCAAGTGACTAAACAAAGGATCCCGTCCCTGGAACAGGCACTGAAGGTAGCCAAGCAGAGCAATATCTCCATCATGTTTGACCTCCGGCCTGAGAACCATAGTGACTACCAGAGTTTCGTCAATGCCACCCTGGACGTGATCTTACAGTCAGGCATCCCACTACAGCAGGTGAGCTGGCCACCACTCCACCACTGCTAGGCCCTGTTGTCATATCTCTTGTCATGGTAGGAGATGCCCTGCCAACCCTGCTGAGTATCCCTGCCACCCCATACACCACATCCTCAAATGTGATCCCTCCTGAGGAACCCTGTCCAGGCATAGGGTTCTCTAGCTCGAACAAGTTGCCAGTTCCTGGGCTGCATCAAAAAGACACTTGGCCAGAAGATTCAGAGAAGTGATTCTGCCCCTCTACTCTGCTCTGGTGAGAGCTCACCTGGAGTACTGTATCCAGCTTTGGAACCCTCAACACAAGGACTTGGACCTGATGGAGCGGGTCCAGAGTAGGGCCACAAAAATGATCAGAGGGCTGGAACACCTCTCCTACAAAGACAGGCTGAGAGAGTTGGAGTTGTTCAGCCTAGAGAAGAGAAGGCTCCAAGGAGACCTTATAGCGGCCTTCCAGTACCTGAAGGGGGCCTGCAAGAAGGCTGGGGAGGGACTGTTTACAAGGGCATATAGTGATAGGACGAGGGGCAATGGTTTTAAACTAGAGAAGGGTAGATTTAGATTAGACATTAGGAAGAAGTTCTTTACTATGGGGGAACACTGGAACAGGTTGCCCAGAGAGGTGGTGAAGGCCTCATCCCTGGAGACATTCAAGGCCAGGGTTGATGGTGCTCTGAGCAACCTGATCTAGTTAGAGACATCCCTGCTGACTGCAGTGGTGGTGGACTAGATGACCTTTGAAGGTCCCTTGCAACCCAGTGCATTCTGTGCTTCTATGATTCTATGATTAGGGGTTAATGCCTACAGCTTCAGACCTGTCCAAATACTCTGGTTCCCCAGCACTGGTAACCCTGGCATGTAAACAGTGACTCAGACTAGGGAGGGGACCAAGAGTGCTAGCAAGAGCGGGAAAACAATGCTCAGGCTTCCACCTCCCCACACTTTGTCCTACCTCTTTCTACAGCTCTTGGACTCCTGCAGCAACCTCCTGTGTTGCTTTTGTCCTTCAACCAGCCTCTGCAGCACAGGACACGTACTACCCTGAGGGGATGATTTAGCACCCAAATTGCTTTCCCTTCTTGGCCTTTTGGGAATGTAGAGCAGGAGGGGACAGAGCAAAGACGTGTACTATAGTGCTGACCCAAGGATTCATTCTTACTGTAGAGTTGGAGCCAAAAGGATGCACTGCTTGACCCATTCAAAGACCTAGAAAGGACATAACTGCTGCAGCTTTCTGGGGCTGGAACTGCTTTCTCCCATCAGTGGGGTCTGTTGTGCTTACTCCTTGGATGGGGCAAGATCTTAGACAACTGTCCTGGATGAGATCCTCATGGAGGAGCTGAGCATGGAGAGATGGGCAGGAAGCAGCTGTCTGAGCAGGCCATGTGTGCCTGGACTTGCAAGGAAATATCAGAAGAGAGCAAGCTCTCTGGGGCACCTCTCCTCTGCATGTGTTCTCTGGTTCTCGCCTAGGTCCTCTGGCTGCCAGATGGGTTCAGGGAACAGGTCAAACAACGAGCCCCAGGTGTTAAGCAAGTTTACGGCCGGAAGAGACTCCAGAATGAGAAGGAGGCACTGCTGCATGTCAATCTGCCCTACCAGGACATGAGCTCTGAGGAGATCAGGTGGGAGACCTGTGCCCAGGAGCCTGTGAGCTGTCCCAGCTCTGTCCCAGAGGATAGGAGGCGTGAGCACCAGCTGAGGCTGAGTGCTGGTGCACTGCTGGGAAGGGCAGAATATGTGCTACAGCCTTGTGGACAAGCAGGGCTTGTGCAGAGGGATGGATCTGGCTGTAGCCCTCTGCCTTGCCAGCAAATCTGCCCTGGGTCTAGCTCTCCAGACAGTTGCTCCATGTGGCTGCAAATGCTGGCTCACATCCCAGATACACAGTCTTCTCTGGCTGTACATGTGAGTGTGCCAGTACCCTCCTGTCTGCTGCTCTGATCATGTCTCTCTGCAGACAGTACCGCCAGGACAACATCTCTGTCAACTTGTACGTGGTGAACCAGCCTTGGCTCTTCTCTGTGCTATGGTGCTCTGGGGTGAGCTCTGTCACCACCAACGCCTGCCAGGTGCTGAAGGAGATGACATACCCCATCTGGCTGCTTGTAAGTGACCCCTCCATCCTTCATCCTGCCGCACTGCCCTGTGCCCCAGGCACTCATGGGTCCCTTTCTGCAGCAGCCCTAGGCAGCCAGCTGCCTGGAGGGTGGCTTTTGCTCAGTGCTGTGCTGGCATGGGAATATGTGACCCTACACAGGCTGGGTTGTGCCACCAGCACACCACCCCTGGCTGGTGTTCATGGCTTGTCTTTTTGCCTTGCAGCCCAGCAGCACGTACCTCATGATCTGGATTGTTGTAGACTGCATTTCTTTCCTTGCCATCCTCTGGGCCTTCCTCTTGCTGAAGTATGTTTGATTCTTTCCCCCCTCCCAGGGCAGGTCTGTTTGGGGGGATTGTAGCGTGCCCTGGGTGGCTGGTACATACCCAAACTCAGTCATACATGCTGCCACCCCTCTCTGGACTCAGATACTTTGAAGTCCTCTCCTGTGTGGCTAAGTGAGACCTCAGTGTGTGGAGGCAGCTTTTATCACCAAGCTGCAGCTACAAATCTGGCCTGACCCTCAAGATGCTGGATGCCTTAGTTCACACTTACTAGCTCTTTCTGCAACCCCAGGGCTTGGTGGCCCTGCTCCTTTAGTAGTGCTGCAGGCACTGAGAGCAGAATCCCTGTGGGACTGTGTCCTGTGGGGCCTCAGTCTCTATGTGGGAGCTTGGGGTAGGGAAGGTGGAGGCCAGACTGAAGTGCTAAAGTTGATCCCATTCCTTCTAGGACATGCTCCCGAAGAAGACGGGCAGTGGGTAAGTGCACACAGATGAGAGTTCCCCTCCCTCAGAGCCACAGTGTGCCTGGGGGACTCTCCTTGGCAGGCAGGCAGCTTTCTCCAGCTGAACATGAAATAGCAGTTTGGGATAGCAAGGGGAGGGAAGAGAATCCCCAGCCCGGGGAGTTCCTGCCCTCTCTTTTGCAAACAGCCCTGTAGGACTGCGTTGGGGAATCCCACATTCCCTAAGGCTCCTCAAACTTGCTTTTCAAACTGCTCTGCCTGTCACTGCAGGATGGTGGCTACCTGTGATTACTGTTTTTTCTCTATGTCTCCCCAGAGTCTGAGACTGACGTGCTGCTCACAAAGATCAATAGCTTGATGCAAGAGTGACCCTTTCAGCCTGCATTAGCCATAGGGAGGGGCAACCAGAGCCATGCACAGCTTAAGTGGGAAGCACTCCTCAGGCCAGCTTCGAGGCTTCTTTCCTTTGCAGACTCCTTCCTGAGCCTCTTGTCCCTGGTAGCCTTCCTGGCTCCTTGCGACGTGCACAACTGCCCTCAGCTGAAAAGACCTGGAACCGGGTTTCCAGTTCCCACTGGCACTGGGGAATGGGAGCCTTTGCAGGGATTTCCTGTGGCTGGCTTGTGCCTGCGGTTAAGACCTCTGTCCCAGGGTTTGGAGACTAGTGGGGATCTGAGTCCCTGTTTGGTGCAGGGGAAGGGCAGCCTCTGCCTGTCAGTAGCAGCTCTGCAGCCAGTGATGGGAAACTGTGTTTAAAGTGCTGCTTCCCTGGGGACTGCCCTGTCCCATGACTTGAGGAATAGGAAGTGGTGCGGGGGGGGGGGGGGGGGG
>VZZY01018242.1:0-56463 GCA_013400335.1 Eurystomus gularis
ATCGCCCCGCCGTGTGCGGGACGGGTGCGGGTGGGCCCGGCCAAGCGCTTTCCTTCGCGTCCCAGCGCCTGTCTTATTGGCCTTTCTTGAAAAAAGAGAAGGTATCAACTCAAACCCCTTATTTGGGTGTTTTTAATTGCGTAGCTGGAAAGGTTTGTTACGTCCGATTTTAGTGAATTTATTTTTTGTTGTTTTAGAGGTAAGCGGCATCCTGCTAAGGAAGGGCAGGTGAATTGTAAGCTCATTTTTAGCTCCCGGCTTTTAAGGATCTGGAAGGTAATTTGCTAGCTGCTGTCTATGTGTTTGACTAAAAAATGTAAAGGATAATTACCTGAAGACATCTTTCATGAAAACCCTTAATAGGAGTGAAATGATTGATAGCTGACAACTCTTAAATAAGGTAACTTGTCACTTGAAAACGGTGGTTTTTTTCTGGTGGTATTTTCAATCCCCTTGAAAAAAGTAAGATAGATCCACTTTAGAAAGAGCAGAAGAGAACTGAAAACCAACCAAACCAAAATAAAATCAAAGCGAAGAACTCCCAAAATAAAATCAAAGCAAGGAACTCCCAAATTCAAGTGACCAAATATGAAACTCTGCTGGCTGTGTAACTTCTTAGGCGCTTCCTATTTTATTGCTGCCCTTCCTGTGGTGCTTCAGCAAGTAAGTCTTGCGCTCCTCTTTCTGACAGAGCAAGCTCTTCCTATGCCTCCATAACCTCCACTGTGGCAGGGACAGCCGTTACTGGTACGGTTTCTTGGCCGTGGTACCCTCTGGTAAGGTGCAGTAGGTACCTGCCACTGCTAGAGGCTAAATACACACGTACTTTCCTACCATAATTAAGTAGTTACTGTGTTCTACACCGGACACATGTTGCCCTAATCCCTTCCTTTGGCTGGGTCACCGCCAGGCTGCTCAGCAAGTTACACGCTTGGAGGTTTTACCGCTTTAGCCAGATACATGCCATGTTTCTTAAACACCTTTCCAGGTTTAGTTCCTGGCTGCCACTGGGTGTCAATGCTCTAACTGGTCTGGTTGAGGTGTGCAGCCTGTTTGCCTCATTTATCACCGCTTAACCATGGCTCAGCGGGAATAAGGATTATTTTTATTTCCCAGTTAGGGAGCTGTTGGTTCGCTCAGGCTCTGGAGGCCAGGGACCTGCCGTAGGTGCAGGTGCAGGGCTGGGAGCGAAGCCCAAGTCAGCCAAGGGCCCCGGCCGAGAAGGATCATCGCTCCCGTGATGAGCACAGATTAGCAGTGGATTTTTCTGCTGACAGAGGGAGTGCGGGTTTGCGTTAGAGCCTGGCACTGACTTAGAGCTGGGAGTATGTTGTGCGCAGGTATTTCACGGTCTGAGAAAGAAAGGGTGGATTTCTGTCTTGGTGTTTTGTTTTGTTTTTGTTTTTTTTTTTTCTCCCCTTAAATAAAGCTTCAAGACACTTCATCTTGGAGTTTGCGTATTTTTAAGTGCAACAAAGCACCTTTCAAATTATACAGAAGATCTGTGAAGTAAATACACAAGAAATTAAAAAGAATGTGCACTTGCTGCGTATTGGCAAGGCTGTGTTTCTCACCCAGAAGACAAGGGCTAACTGCTCTAACGCTTGGGGATGTGTGCTGCCCTGATTTAATACATAACGCTGAGCTGCTTTTTTGGTTTTCACTGAATAAAAATGTTCAACTGTGTCAACGTTATCTGTTAGGAGCTCAAAATAGAATCCAGATTCTTCTGAGTAAAAACGTTCAAATAAAAAATAGATTTTAAAAATAAGAGTAGAAGCTAGAGGTAGTAACATAAAATTATTCATAGTGGTTGATTAAAGTTGGTACAATCGTTCTCTGTTATACATACAAAGTAGTTTATTCCAGACTTTATCAGCACAGCTCTGCTTTATGAACAAAACCCCGGTTTGCTCTAGGGGAGCAAAGTCCGCGTGACCCCCTGTGTGGTGGCTGCCTTGAACAAAGCACTTGGGATGTGCTTGGCTGGACCTGCTGGATTGTTGAATGTGAACGAGTGCCGGTAGCAACCAGAGTTGCTCAGAGAAAGCTGAAGCAAGAACAAGATCTGTTTCAGAGATAACGAAGAAATTGTTGTGAAAGTTGCATGGAAGGATGAAACTTTTCTCCTAGTAGCAGTCAAATGAAAGCAACGCTTTCCCTTACCTGTGCTAGCAGGAGACATAGGGCTCAAGACAGTTTATAGTCCTCCAAGAACGTCACCAGAGCTGTAGGCAACTCTTCCTTTACTCAAATCTGATAGCTTTTTGGCCAATCATCATATATAAAATATATCAGTGATGTTCATATTTCACGATGTCCTTGCTTCATGGCAAGATTGTTGAGATTTACCGTAAAGGAGCTATTATAGTTAAACTTCCTTGAATGGTCTCATCCTTTTAGCCTGCTTTTGAAAATGGGTTCAAATCAAAACCTACATTTTTTCCTGAACAGAAGACACAGGGTTTTAGTGGCACTCATCTTGAGGTCGATGGGTTGTTCATTTTTCACAGTGGGAGGTGTTAAGGTCACATGGGTATTTACACCTCCTCAACTTCTAGTCCTATGGAAACTTGATCACCTAAATTTACTTGTTGCCATTGCTGAAGTAATGAGAATAGATGATTTCTAGCTGCAGAAGGATGAATGGATGTAAGCCTGAAAGTCTGAGGACAAAACAGACATGGGACAGGTGCTTTGGATGGGCTTACCGGAGGCATACTCTGTGCTCATGACTCTATTCTGTAGTCAATCAGTCTTCATGCAAAACAAATTCTGGGTTGTGTTGTGTTTGATTTGAAAGTCACGTGTAGTATGAAGTGTTTGAAAGACTTGAGAAATCAGGAATAATCTTCACAGAAGTTGTCCAAAGCTTTTGATACTAGATCAGTGAATAATTTAAATTGTGGTAATTTATAAAATTTATTTAAAGTGAAGTGAGTACATCTTTGTGACTACATGGAAATACCACAACTTAAGATTGCCTTGAAGAATTGCTGTATATTCCCTCAATGCTGGTTACATACCTTTAGGCATTTACCTTTGTCCCTTTAGATGCGGGTCACTTGTGGACTCCCCAGCATCATGCGTTGTATTAGACGTACAGCACACACACGTGCAAATCCATATATAAGTATTTCTGTTTGGTATTCTGTTTCTGGATTCTGCCAAGTTAAATGCGATTACAGTCACACCTTTGTACGTGTGGCACTAGCAATAGCCTCAGCAGCTGGAAGCTGTAGCTTTATCTGCTCTGCTGTGATGCCTGATCTCAGATGGGGCACGCACAGAGAAACGGCCAGACCAGTTCCAGCCTCTGCCCACCCCCTTGTGAGTTTTACTCTTTAGTGGCTCACACACCTGCTCACTGCCACTAAAAAGTCCTTTGTAGCAGCCTTCCTTGCCTGTCTGTGAGTCACCAGCTTGCATTTCACTTAGTTTCAGGTATGAATGTTCAGCTTAATCTTTGCAGGTGCAGGGTGCTCTTCTCACCTGCACCCGAGTAAGTGGCAAAGCTGTATTGCAGTGACAGCCCTTAACTCTTTGTTGCTTTTAATCTTAATTTTTTTTCTCTTTTTACATTTGCCCTTTTGACCTCAACTTCTTGCTTGAAGGAAAAAGCCCATTCTGACCTCAAACCTGTATGTTGCTGCCCTGTTGTTGGGGTGGTGGGTGGGTAGCCCTGGCCCCATCCTGCAGGCAGGTTGTGTCGGGTAGGGACTGAGCCACCTCTCAGCAGCCGGGATGCTCGAGATGTGCCTGTTGCCAGTGGCTTGCACTGTCTGGTGCAATGTATCCCAGTGTTCATTGGTGGTTTTGAGCTTCCCATCAGGTCCTTGAATTATGTGTTGGAAATACCCTTCATTTTCTTTGCCCATCTTCTGTTTGCTTAGATGTCTGTTCAGTTATTTGTATGATTATAGGTAAGATTACATACCAAAACAAAATGCCTGAGTGGCTTTGTATACTGACATAATGAACTAAATTTTCCTGAGTGTCTGACTTTAAAGAACTTCAGTACAAAAACAAGGTAACTGCTCTCTTTGCCACCGTATTCCTTACAGCATGCTCAGCTGCTTCCTTAGTATCATTATTTTTGTACGATTCACATGGTTTCACAAGTTGTCAGTGAAATCAGTGGTTTAGGGAACTGGGGCTTTTGCTGCCTGGGATGGAAAGGATGTTTAGGTAAGGCATGTGAGATTGCTTTTTTGTTTGTTTGTTTTGTTTTGGTTTTTTTTTCCTTTTTCCTTTTTCCTTTTTCCTTTTTCCTTTTTCCTTTTTAATACAATGATCAACAATAAAATAGGCAGTATTTTTGGTGTTGTAGGTTTTTTTGTAAGACTCCAGAGATGTTGGACTCTTGAGATGTCTGTTCTGACTTTTTTCAGTTTCCAAAGCATATCACTACCTAAATATATGCTCCTCTGTTTACACAAGTGGTGAATATTTTGTAAAATGAGTGCTTGGCTTTTGGAACAGAAATGCTGAAACATTTTGCAGCCACTGATTTGTGAAATATGTAGGGCTGTGGCCACAGAGGTTCAATCTTCAGTCCCTTCTGTTTTGGGAGAAAGTTCATATATGAAACAAGGAATTGTAATGGAAATTATTTTATAACCTTGAGTAATGAATACTGAAGTAAGACTTAGTGAAGACACCTAGTAAATGGCTTATTGTTTTCCTCTTTCACAGACATGTAAAAGGATATATTTGTTGTCAACTCCTCTGAAGAAGGACCATCAGATTGACTGATGCTGACTGCAGCTAGTCATAGTTAAGCATAGTGGACACTAATATTGTAATTAATTTTGTAGTGTTTTGTCTGCAAGTCTGGTTGCCAAAATGGGTTTTAAATACTGGGGAAACACTGCTCTTCGTGGTGACAGGTTGCAGTTCAGAAGCGAAGTGCACTAGGATGAATCACAGCTTGAAGAACAGCATCTCTGCTGTTCCATAGAGAGCTTCAGTGTGAATTAAATTGGTCTGTGAGGACAAGTGCTATTTAAGTATTATTTCTGAATATACTTACTAAATGTTATTCATGTGTGTTCCTCAAGCAAAGCTGCTTCATTCCTGTACTGTAGTTTGTGATATGCAGATATCTTAAGTTAGCCATGCAGCAGCTGTATCATGACGTTTCCTGGAGGACGTGGAGGAATAAAAAGAATGAAGTCAGCTGCTTTTACTGGATTGAAGATTATCTGCAGAGAACTTCATTAGGCCTCATGTTTGTGCTAGATTTTGATAGTGGATGCTGATCTTTACCAGATCACTTAAAAGAATACTTAAGGAGGTAAATGTATTTAGTTTTGAAGCACTCCTGCAATAAATGGTAGAGGTTTAGCAATGCTTTCCTTTGTGGTACACGGGACCAGAAGTGTCTGGGTTTAAAAATGCAGTCACTGAAAATCTCCAGGGACTCTGACAGCTGCCACATCAGACAGAGATTAGAAATTTGCTGGAGGAGTGGGGGGCAGCACTCGGTTTGCTCAGACAACTTACTGTTGTTAACAGCATCTTGCATCACTGCACAGTATCAATGATGTTATAGTTCTGTTTGAAAATACATCTTATTCTAGAGTTAATTAAACTTAAAGGTACAAGTCTTCTCTTGTTCTCGCCTTGGAGACCTAATTTTTGGGAATGCTAGGAATCCATGCAGCTAGAAGTGCATTCAGTTCCATTGCCATGTCTGGCCAGCGCGCTGGGCATGGCTGTGATTGCATTTCTAAGCAGCCCGTGTTTCCCTGAGTGCTTTGCCGGTGCGTTGACTGCAGCCCAGGCTCGCGTTGGTGTGAGCCCGTGGGGCTCCTTTTTCCTTTCGTCAAGGCCGGTTTTGTTGGACAGGTCTAAGAGGGTGTGTAAGTTCTGGGGCCTGGCATGTGTGTACTTGAGAGACCACACTGTGTATGTGTGGGACATGGTCTCTAAAAGAGTACATATTCAGATTTAAATTTGGATTGATTGCCAAAAAAGCACTTGCAAGCAGACGTGCCCTTAACCTGTAGAATTTGCCAGCTAAATTATATCTCCTAGCTATGCTTTGTAATATATAAGAGCTCTTATTTAATTAGCATCTTCAGTTATTTTTGAAATACCTTTCGTTCGAAGGCCACTTCGTGCCAGGCCTCCATGCAAAGATGTGAAGGGGTGAAGTGGGCTCCTCTCTGCTTTTTGGGTGTTGGCGTCTCCCTTTTAAAATGCTAGAGACACCCCTCCCTTCTAATTTAGTCAGCACCAGAATGAAATTTTCATCATGCGCGGAAATCAGGAAATGAAAAACTTTAAAAAATGAAATTAGCAGTGTGGGTGCATGATGGGGTTATACAGTAAGCAGCCTGTGTGCTCTCGGTGGAAACCATAGTTCTGGGGAAAGTTGAAGGTTCACACAGACAGGAGATGCAGAGGGCATAGCCTGCTGGCAAGGCTGACCTGCAGCTTGGTGCCCGAGCAGCTGGGGCACCGCTCTCTTGCTCCGCTGCTGTTGTTGCAGAGGAGGAGGGTAGCAAGTGAGCAAACGTGCTACATCTGGAAGTGCCCTGCACCACTGCTGTACACCTGGAGCTGATCTTAAATCTCTGGGCTGGAGCTGGCTTCTTGTAGATGTGCAGCAGCTGCTATGGGCAGGCTGTGTCCCTGGCTGCCCCGCTGCCCTTTCTGCTGGCAAGTCCTCCTTCTGGGGAATCCCTGTTCTTGCTGATGGTCTCTGCTTTAAAGCTGCAGTGACATGTGCTGCCTGACAGAAGCAGAACTTGTGACTGTTTTTTTTTTATCTGCTGAGTTACTTAAATTTATACAATTTAAATCACGTTTGGTTTTTTCTTTCCTTTTTTTTTTTCCCTTTTTGGCAATTACTGTGAGCAGGCAGCAGAGGGTCTTTAATTTTGTCTTCTTTTGGGAAGGGGAGCTCTGGAGCATTGGAATATGGATATTCATTTTGTAGGAGAAAATCAAAGTGCAAAATGCATGGTTTTTTTTCCCTTCCTGAATAAGGGCTATACACATAGTTAAGAATATGGACTCAATTAAGAGTCAAAATACTGTTGGCAGTCTGGCTTGCAATGAGAAGGTAGCAGCTTCTTCAGTTTTCTTATGCTTAACTCCAGAAACTGTGACGTGGGTGGAGTTTCACTTACCCATCACTGACTTTTCAAACTACACAGTTAGATAAGACTGAAGCAACTTGCTATAAATGTGGTGACTTGTTAGACCGCATTTATTGTGCAAATGAGCTTACATCCTGCAAGGTCAGCAGAAACGCTTCATGTTCGCCTGGATGGAAATTAATTAAAATTTGGCGATTGAAATTAAAGGAATGGATTTGTTGCCCGTTGTGTTATATGAAGCTGCCTTTCAGTTCCCACAGTGGGAATTAGCGCAATTGCAAATGTTTTTTTGGCATGTGTCAGTTGCAAGTCCCAGTAGGTGCTAAGTTCTGGCATCTGTAGCCTTCTTAAATTTAGACAAAACTTGTTGCACTTCGTCTGCTTCCCTTTAATGTATGTTACATATATTTGAAGCCACTAGTGGGACTAAGGATACTAATAATCCAAAAATACACTGTTGTGGTGGTGGTGGAGGCTGATTTGCTTGTAGCTTGCATTTGCTTAAAACTGATTTGAGTTAATCTGCTAGTTTGAATGTAATCGTTAGAATAAAAAAAAGGACCTGTGCCGTACATATTGCTGATATATATCCAGATTTAAATTTTGATTGCCAAAAGCATACTTACAGACTGAGAGATCTTTAGTGTTTGCCAACTAAATTATATCTTATAGTGATGCTTTGCAGTATATAGAAACTCCTAATTAGATATTCAAAAAATGAAGATTCTGTTATTCAGAGATGCTTCATAGCAGGCCTCCGCAGATCTCCCCTGTCAGGATGTGAAAAGGATTATGTGCTCCATGCTCCTGCTTGCTGTTAACGTGTTGACTTCTCTTTCCAAAAATATTCTCTTCAAATGTGAACCTTTAAATGAAATGTAATTATTTGCAACCCCCACAAACCCTTCTTCCAGAAAACCTGGCTCTGAAGACATCCTGGTGGCACACCGAGAGAAGAGGTATTATTCCTGCTGTTGTGTCCCCTCTGGAAATGAGTAATTAGCAGGTGTAATTTGTAACTGTTTGATTAGTCCCCCTCTTCTTTCCTTCCCCCCCTTCACCTCCTTCCCCTTCAGCACTGGACTGTGAAGCTCCAGCATCAGAGTGCTGTGGGGCCAGGTCCAAGGGCTGCTTCCAGCGGCCCTTAACAGCAGCAGTCCTCTCAGGCGCAAGTGTTAGAAGGCGTCAGTTGGTGGGGAGGTGTGAAGAGAAGGCTTTTTGGGAAAGCTTGGAGCCTGGCTTCTGCCCTGGTGCTGGCAGGGTGCTGCTGTGCAGGTTCCTCTGAGTGTTGGGGCTGTGACCCGGTAGCTGCTCCATGCCGGAGCTGAGCCCACTGGTGGGGTCCTGCTGAAATGCTGCTACCTGCTTGTGGGTACCTCTCTGCTTTGCTGCTCAGGTGTGAGGGAGGTCAGGGAAAGGAATCATATTCATTGTTGTTGGTTATAAGGAAAAATTTGTAGTGATTCGTCATATAGGTTCCTCACTACTTAAAGCCATTATGGTACATCCCTTGGCCTCCCCAGAGGATACCGCGCTGCTGTGTTTCCTCCTCAATAAGGTGTTCCAGTCCTTCTACAGGTTCAAGGTGAGGAAAGCAATGTTTGTGCTCAAGTGAAAGATTCATGATAGGAGTGTTGTTCCAAGATAAATGTTTATTGATTAGATTCTTTCAGGTGTATTACTAATTTTTTGTTTTGAAATGAGCTTTGTGGTGATGTTAAGGAAGGTGAAGTTGCCAAAGCCCGACCTGGGTCAGATATTTGCAATTGCTGTTTGCCTGTCACCATTGCTATGCTGGTCCTTCTTTGGCCCTGCTGTCGTGGTTTAACCCCAGCCAGCAGCTAAACACCACACAGAAGCTTGTTCCCTTCCCCCTCCTGCAAAGTGGGATGGGGGAGAGAATTGGGAAAACAAACAGTAAAACTCGTGGGCTGAGATAAAGACAGTTTAATAGGACAGAAAAGGAAGGAAAAATTATTATTAGTAATAATAAAATATACAAACCAAGTGATGCATAGTGCAATTGCTCATCACCTGCTGAGTGATGCCAGCCAATCCCCCAGCTGCAGTGTCCCCCGGCCAGCTCCCCCTGGTTTATACACTAGGCATGATGTCATACGGTCTGGAATACCCCTCTGGCACGTTGGGGTCAGCTGTCCTGGCTGTGTCTCCTCCCAGCTTCTGGTGCACCCCCAGCCTCTGCTGGCAGGGCAGTCTGAGAAGCTGAAAAGTGCTTGACTTGGTGTAAGCCCTGCCCAGCAACAGCTAAAACATCAGTGTGTTATCAACATTACTCTCATCCTAAATCCAAAACACAGCCCTGTACCGGCTACTGGGAAGAAAATTAACTTTATTCCAGCTGAAACCAGGACACCTGCCTCTTCAAGCCGAGCTCTGCTCAGCTGATGGATCTGCAACTCAAACCAGAAGCTAGTTGAAATTCAAGGTGAGGATACAGCCTCACGTGTGATCTGATCGAATTGTGTTATATAATTGAAACATGAATAAAAAAGTACTTCATATTTTTATCTAGCTAGATCTATTTAGATCTTGATTAATATCTACACAAATCTATAGTGAAGGAAGCAATAGCAAAAAAGGCTGTATTTTTTTTTCCAGGTGTGAAAACCCAGAGTGGAACTGCACGTTTAACTCAGAGGAGCTTCACATTTTCATAGTTGTTGTGGCATCTTGGCCCTGCCACCCTTGGGATGGCATTAAGGCAGAGCTGGAAGGCACTTCTGCGTTTTAAATGCAGGCGGCACGATGCTTGGAAACCTCAGAGGAATGGAGGGGGCTGAATCAGGAGCTTTCTCTTTCAGCTCAGGTTGGGGGATTAATTCTTTTTGCCTTATTTACCCCTTTTTCTTGATGAGTTTACAGATCTTCTGAGTGAAACTGTGGTGTCAGATCTTTGTGGCTGAGGGTTTGCCTTTGGTCCAAGAGATGAGTGTCTCTCTTAACATAGTGTGAGTATATATTCTGGCCAGTGGAGTATTAATGCTGGTCTAGGGTCTGGTCCCTGGTGCTGTTGATGTGTCATTCCCTTATCAACAAATGTAGGAAGTCCAGTAAATGCTTTCTTGAAATAAAAATGAGTATGAGAGTTTAAAGAGGTATTTTAAAATGCAGCCTGTTGCAGCTGATTTTTGGGAAAATAAAGAGATGCTATCTTAATGCAGACTTTTCCTTGCTTGTTAGGAAACCTGAGTCACTCTTGAATAATCCAGTTTGTTCAGTCTCTGAAAACCTGATACTGCACTCCTGCCTATTTCGTCTTTACAGTGCTGTGGCAATGACAAAGTAATAAGTATTAAAAGGAGAAACCATAATCTTCTCTGCTTGCAGTCCAAGCCAACACTAGTCATTCCCTGATGCTATGAAGTCATCCTTTGCTTTGAGGTTTCGAACTAAGACTTTACTCCAAATGTCTGCTCTGGGTGAGCAGTAGTGGCATTAGTGAGGGAGTCCTGGTGCCTTCCACTGCCTCTGACTCCTCTTCAGACCATACTTCTGTGGCTGAGGAGACCAGTTCTGCAGAGTCCACCCTGTCCTTTGACAGTGATCCCTCCTTCCCCCTTCTGGAGCTCTGAAACAAAAATGAAGATGTAAATGAATTTGCAATGATTGCACAACCTGGTTATGCAACAAGGCTGACGTGGTAGCATCTACATATGTAGAAAATGCCTTTTTGAAGAGATGAAATTAAGCACAGTTTCACCACCTTCTCCCCAAAGATGAGGACAACTGCATTACTGGCTTCATCCCCTGGTTGGTTAACTTGCATATTAAAGCGCACCAAATATTCAGCTTCTGTTGGCTGAGGATTATTGTTGATGGAGCAAAAAAATAAATTGGTTCTTGTGGATTGTTTATTTGGGAAGGAGCTTTTTAGCTTGGGGCCCAGAGTCCAGGGAATTAACGTTACAGTAGCAAGTCCTGGGGCAGTATCCTGCGCCGTAGTGAGTTTTTGTACTGTCAGCATAATCTGAACCATCCAAGTGTGTGTTTTGTTTCTTTTTTTCAAATGAGCGATGGAGTTTCAGTTGGAGGCATTGTGTGCTAGTCCAACAGGTCTGTAAACGAGTGCTCAGCATTCCTTGCAGCTGGGAACACAGTTCCTTACTTCCTATGGTTTTTAATTTCTCTGGAAGAAGACGTGCAGCACCACTGACTCCTGTCTTTTGTGTGAAGGAGGGGGACTGATGGCATGGTGCTGTAACTGAAGTTTTGGGGCAGGCTGGTTGGTAAGGCTGCCTTGACACTGAAGGTGATGCAGGCGTTTGTTTTGTCAGTTCTCTGGTGAATTACTCTGCATGTCACATGGGCTTTTGGGTAGTGCTGTCCTGGGAGCCTGGAGTGGGACCGCAGCTGAGCATCACTGCATAATCTCACCTCCTCAGGGGTGTCTGTTGGCTACCTGTGTCCTCCATAGACCTGTGAGTGAGCTGGAAGGTGTTGACTGGGGCTAGGGGTGGCTCCCTTGGTGGATGTTGTTACCAAGCAGCTTCTTGCAAGTGTCTCGGACATAACAGCTGATGTCTTGAGGAAGGGCATAGGCTTCCTGAGGTCCCTTCCACATCTTGAATGGAGCAGATTTACATTCATCTACTGGGCCTGTGGGAAGTTGTTCTCCCAGCAAAGATGTGAAGTCTCTAGAAAGTGAATCTATCCCATCTTGCCAGGAATAGCTGGTGCACACCATTATTGTGATGTGCTGCAGCTCTTGGCCTGACTTTGGGTGGTACTTTTTTTACTTATGTGTGGGAAAATAAACCATTTGGTCCCTCAGTTGCTTCTCTTCGTGCTTTTGTATTAATTCCTGATAGGTAGAACAAATAAATTATGATATCTTCGTATGTAATACTTACTGCTGATTGAAAGAAAAATCCTGCAAACTAAGCGAGTAGACTGACCTGATGACTCCTCATGACAACTGCCTAGTTTGAGTTAACGTTCAGAATATTTTTATCCTATTTTACTCCTTAGAGGCTAATAGAGTGCTGCTAGAGTAATTTTCAGATGAATCATGCCATCTGCCATGCGTGCTCTGCTGTTTCAGCAGTAGGGGAGGAGAGGAAATATATACATACAGTGGTCTGAAACAGTATGTTTGCATTCACTGTAAAACTAATTTAATTTTCAGAGCCTTTTTTTTTCCTAGCAGGCATTTTGTATTTCTTGCTTTGGTTACCAATTTAACATGAGGCTCCAGCACTGATATTGCTCTGTTGGATGGTCAGTGCCAAACTTTGCAGAGAGTCATAAGGCACAGGCCATGATCTGGCCTGTTAGTGAGTTGAAGTGGACCATTGCAAAGTCCTTTTTTGAAAACACAGTTCAGATCTTGACCTTTGGGATTGCCAAACTGAGTCAGCTGTAATTTGCACCCCCCTAAAATGTAGTAATAAAGAAGTTGTAGACAAATGAAACTGGAGCAGGTAGCCTGGCAATGTAGAGGAGAAGGTCACTTATGGCATGAGTTCTGTAGGGCTGATGCTCAAGACTTGTTCTTCCAGGAGGTCTCCTGAGCCAGTGGAGGAGCGTCCCCAGCATGCAGCTGTCTTGCCTGTGGGAAAGAGCAAGCTGGCATTTGAAACCCAAAATTCATAACCACAGTGTAGCATTGGATGTGTTGTGTCCCATCTTGTGTTTTGTCCAGAAGGAATTATTTGAGAGACTAACCAATCTGTTAGTAAGGTTCGTGGGTTTGGATTTGGGTTTGGAGAGGACAGGAATCATAATCTCTAGGAGTCTGTACTTCAACCCTATTCCATCTTTGAGAACAGGCTATGGTATTAGGCAATGCTTTAATTATTACCTGGCAGAGTAAGTTCTTCTATTCTAATATATTAAAAATCTTTCCTTGCTGCCTGTCCTAAAGATCTAATTTTCTCATAAACTGATTTGTCTGGTGAACTGTTGCACTGAAAACTACTAATAGATTTTGTGCTTTGTTCATGTTTTTAAGATTTTTACAAGAATTTTATATCATGTACTTGGTTTTAGTGCCCTGACAAACCATATTTGAAGAAACTGAGAGCACAGTATTGAAGTGTGGAGCAATTAAACTCTTTTCCTCCCTTTTTATGCACTTCAGCCTTGCCCCTCAAGGGAATGATATATCTGGTAAACTTCAGATTGTTATGTGAGGTCAGTTGAAGGCCTGAACAATAGCAAGCTCTCTTTTTCAGGCAAGAAAGGCAAATTTTAAATGCCAGGAGTTAAAAGCAAATATTGCTTGCCTATGGAGAGGAGTTGTTGCACCAGATATCGAGCTGACATGCAGACAGATATCTGCTACACTTAGATGAGGATTAGTTTATGCCCTGAAGCAAATGGGTTATTAACTCTTGTAATTTTATTTTAGCATGTTTAACAACAGATACTGTTGTTTATAAAACCTATTTAATCCCTTTTTAATCACTGCAACTTATTTTCCAGTAGTTTTCCTGCAGCCATGAGTTCCAATGGTTAGTTATTTACTGAGCAAAACACAGCATTTGTCTGTCTGAGTAATTTTTTAAGTCATTTTTTAATGTCTTGGATTAGAGCGTAAAAAAAGGAGAGAAAAGGAAAGAAAAGAAAAAGGAAAGGAAAAGAAAAGAAAAGAAAAGAGAAAAGAAAAAAGAAAAGAGAAAAGAAAAAAGAAAAGAGAAAAGAAAAAAGAAAAGAGAAAAGAAAAAAGAAAAGAGAAAAGAAAAAAGAAAAGAGAAAAGAAAAAAGAAAAGAGAAAAGAAAAAAGAAAAGAAAAGGAAAGAAAAGAAAAAGGAAAGGAAAAGAAAAGAGAAAAGAAAAGAAAAAGAAAAGAAAAGAAAAAAATTGGCCTCTCCTTCCATTGCCTTCTCCTCTCTCTCATTCCCCAACTTTTCCAATACCTGTAGCAGCCCCTTCCTTCTGCCTTTTACTCTTTGGACGCTCTGCTGCATCCTCATTTCCCTTCACTTTTCCTTGGCCACTGCTGTTGCTGATGTGAAACACCACCAGATAATCCTAGCAGATTTTTATTAGCTTGGGCTGTGCTCTGCACCTCAAGGCATTTATTGATAAATAGGGGCCTTGTATTATGGGATGTATAAACAGGAGCATGTGACTGCCCTCTGCATTGGATTTGAGAATGTAGGCAGTAGCAGTGGCGGTAGTGGCGTCACGATGCTCTTAAAGGAGGCAGTGCCTTTTCTGGAGCCAAGGGTACCGTGGGGGAAAGGCTGACAAGCTTCTGGGTGTGCAGGACGCTCTTCGGGTGTGACATAAAAGCTGTCATCTTCAAAATTATGTAGCTGAGAAGAAATGTTTTTACTTTCAAAGATGATCAGAGCAAGAGCATCTTTGGCAGATGTAGAGAGGGGCCACGAGGAGAGGTGGAGGGCTGAGTGGCTCTCCCCAGGGAGAGAAATGGAAGCTGTTGGAGCTTGGAGAGGTCAGTGGGAGGGGAGGAAGAGAGCAACCCAGTGTGTTTATCAGCATCATTGCTTGATCTTTTCCTCATGTTTCCTATCTACTCCTGGGGCAAGAGCTGCTATTTGCTGTGTTTTTTCACTGCCAGCCAGCTGCTGCGCGCCATGTAGTGCAGATACCCAGCAGATGAACGGATCCTGCAGCCTGTCCTTTGGAAACCAGGCTAAAGTGAAGGCACACCAAACGTCTTCATTTTCAAGTTATAATCCAGGTTGAGACAGAGGTAAGAAATATTTACACCAAAATCACATACAAGGTTAGGTGTATTTAGCCAGGCACATTGTGTAAAAGTAGCAGCAAACAATGCGTACATAAAATACCACTCATGCCAAGGTCTCCAGGCCTTTTACATTAGCCCATCTCTAATCCAAGGCAGTGCCATGGCTGTGGAGATTTCTTGTGAGGTAGAAGCTTCTCAACTGCTCTAGTCGTTCTGCTGAACAGCAGTGTTTCGTAAACACCAGCTGAATTGCAGCTTTGGCCCAGGGTGGTGTTTCGTTCCATGAGCCAGCTCTCAGGGTGGCATCCCTGTGGTGGCCTAGTGGCTGGTGGCCCAGCGGCTGATGTCCCTGCCTGATGGCAGCGCGCAAGTCTGGGGATGTGGGCATGATAGGGGGACTTCACTCTGCTGCCCTCTGTGAAATTTTGAGGTGACTGACTTGAGTCCAGTCTCCCTTCCTTGCTGGAGGTCAAGGATAATTCTGCTCTTCTGGACCGTGTATGTTTGGATACACACGGATGGCCCATCTGCTCAGAAAGAGAGGTGGAGAGCCTCAAGCCTTTTCTGGTTTGTTGCTTTGTCCCATCACTGTGCTGGGATCTTTCAGGATCTTGCAAAAATCTGTCCTTTCCATGCCAGCCCCTGGGACACAATATAACAATACTGCCTTGCACCGGGGGGTAATTTTGTGCTCGGTCAAGTGTTTGTCTGAAACAGGGTGCGTGTATATGTATATAAGCCACTTTCCAACGCAGCGTGAAAGATTAGGAATGAGAATGAGACAGTAATAACATTTATGTGATCTTAGAGGTCTGAGCTTTGCCTCTTGGCTCTGATTAAACCAGCATTTAGCCCATGAATGGTTTTTTCATTTTAACATTGGGAGATCTGCTGTTACAAGAGATTTTGCCATCGGGGCCGGATGGCATAAGGCAAATACCTGAATGACTTGAAATAATTTGATTAGTCTTTTGCTAGGAGAATCCCTTGCTCAGGCCTATCCCAGGATAAATGAATCATGCAGAGGAGAAATTGAAGTTGCCAACCAAGGCTTTAGGTCTGTTGCTGTTAAGTGACTGTTAAATGAGCTATACGGTAGGAAATGTGCCTTTTCCTAGAACTGTCTTTAACGTGGCCTGAATGATACTGAAATGTGAATCTTCCCTCCAGTGTTAAGGAAAAAAAAATGTCAGAGGGCAGAATATGCTTTTATTGTCAGAAATTTCTGACCAGGTTTATTGCTTGTGCTACTGATTTGCTAATGTACCACTTACACAGAGTTTTATTACAGGAGGAATAGAAATAAAGTAGTAAAACATATCTGTACTGACCTGCATATTCCCTCTCCCCATTAACAACTTTTTTTCCCATTTAAAATTTGACTTTTCATTTTATTCTGGCAACTTAAATATCACGTGTGTAACTGCTAATGGGAACTGGTTGTGTGAGAGCTCGATGAGGTTCTGAGGTTCCTCTGCACCATCATATCTTCAAAGCTGGAAATAGAGGTTTCTTCTTTGTCCCTGACCTATTAGCCAGTGTGTAGACCACAGTCCTCTTCTGAACTCTCTGTGGCGTTGCCTGAAGTTAGGAAGCCTAATAGTTGCCTTTAGTTAAGCCTAGCAGTTCTTTCCATGTGTTGACTTTTGTGATTCAAAGTACCTGTCAGTGTTGAAAGGAAAGCCCTTTGGTAACAGAAGGGAAAGAAGACAGCTAGATATGAAGAGGATTACCTGCTTTTAGCTGAGGAGACTGGTCTATTTGGGATCAGTAGTTGTTGAAGGAGAATAAGTTCCTGCTCTAACTGTTTGCAAGGAGAAACTTCATCAGCCATGGTGAATAACTCCCTAGAATGGAGGCAGCCCTTGTGAACATCTCAAGAAGTCCTTTTGGGTTGACAGTTGGACTTCATGATCTTAGAGGTCTTTTCCAACCTTAATGATTCTATGATTCTATGATTTGAGGCTCAAATGATGAGACACTATCAGATTTAGGGAAAAGGCCGGTTTCAAGTGTTGATAAAATAACCTCATCAAATTCAAGCCTGTAGTCCTGAGTACCTAGGGCTAAGATGGTATTTCAGACAACGTTGTTTCCACCTCACGTGAGGACTTTGTATTTTGGATTCTTGAGGGACTGCCCTGGTTTGTCATGTTGTTGCAGGTGTTGAGAGTTTAGGAACCTCTGGGTTTCTGTCTATATAAGCTGTATTTTGGGAGGCTGATTTGGAAACCAAGTTCTGGACAAGAAGATGCCCAGTGGCCACTAAAGAATTGGGAAGAAGGTTCTCTAAAAAATGATTAAAAAAGCGAGAATCTAGTCAGTAGAGAAGTCATAGGTCTCACAGACAGTAGAAACAGTTTGTTCTTCCGAAGTGGAATGGTGACAGTCTTAATATGCTGTTTAACCAGTGCCCACCTCCCTGCTTGCCAGCACAGGGAATTCTTAACTCTGGTCTCTTAAAGACTGAGCACAACCACACAATTCACACGTAGCATAGGTGTGTTTTTTCAGATAAACAGCATAACTTCCATGTGTGTGCAGTCCAGAAGGGTTCTCCCCCTTTTCCATCTTGAAAGCAAGACCCTAGGGTACAGAACAGTATACTGTGCATCCCAGTTGCATGTGATGAAATATGCTCTTTGAGCCAGAGATGGCCATGATGTCCGTCAGTCTCAGGCTTGCCTGCTCCCAGGACAGATGTAAGAAATATCTGAACTACAAGTTGTTTTGTGCTTCCTAGAAAGTCTGCAAAGACTGGATGGTTTTGATATGGGGACAAAGGCTATAGCATGCCGGTAACCTCAGTGGATTGCAAAGAAATTTCCTCATATTTGGGAGCAGTAGAATCTTGAAAATCAAAGCCAACAAATATGTTTGGGTTGTGGTGTTTATAAGAAATGACAAGAAAGGAAATGAGAAGACTTTGAAAAGTGAGTTAAATCGTGAGTGCCATGGGTTGTTATGTTTTTCTCGTTTTTTGCTTTGTAAAATCCTGCTTTCTCTAGCTGAGGTTTAGTAAGGAACGTTTTACTTTCTGAAGAGAAGATGATGTGTGTCACAAAGAAAAGGAATATCTTAAAGGTATGTAATCTGCTACGTAACGGAAGAGTTTGTTATGGAAAATAACTGCAACAGTAAGACCAAATAGGATTTCCTACTAGTTCAAAAAAACAATCTTTACTTGGAAGCATGAACTCTTCAGTAACATTGTAAATGCAGATGAGAGTAAAAGAAGAAGATACAGAACTAAAAGAATGTTATAAACAAGATGCAGTTAATAAGGAAGGTAGTTTACAATGAATTACAGTTAAGAAAATGGCTATTCCCATGCAGAAAATTAAAATAATAAAAAGAGTTAAAGGAAGAGCTGCTTGTGTGCTTCTTCCAACTTTGTTGTCCAGTACGAGGAATGACGTCTGTCTGCAAGTTGTGTCTTTAGACATACGAATGTGTTCTTTTCCATGATCTTTGGGTCAAAAGGAAGAGATTATTTTTTTTTCTCTTACTGGTGCAGCAGACTTTTGCTTTCAGAAGCATTGCTGTGTAATGTCATTGAACAGATCCGTTCACATCACAAGCCAAAATGGAAATTAAAAAAAAATCCAGAATCTTAAAAAGAACCATTCTTCCTGCATTTTTAAGGGTTGATACCCACAGTGTGAAAGAGGTTAAAACATTCTAAATGTATCTGTGGGATATTTATAAATCCCAATTTCTTGCCATTCCAAATGCTGGGTGCTTGTGCTTCCCTGTAGTGTTGTCATTGAAATTGTTTTGATTTGTAACACTTTTTGAAGTGTAGCTCTGATGTGAAATGTGGCCCAGAAATTATGGAAACTTTACTCAGTTTAGAAAAAAACCTTTAATGAGTCACAGGCAGTAATGAATCCAGCCTCTGTGCTCATCACTGTAATATTCGTTATTATGGCTAACTCTCATAAAACATCACCAAAAAAAAAAAAAAAAAAAAAAAAAGNAAAAAACAAAAAAAAAAAAAAAAAAAAAAGAACATTAAGTTGCTTGGGATCTCTTGTTTTGTTCCTGGTAGGTAGCAACTTGTTGGCCAGTCCAGGCTTTGTTTTGGACCTGGTGGACTCCCCAAGGGATGCTGTTTAGGAGGGGCTGAAGGGTGCTGTGGAGTTTAGGGGCCAGGTACTGGGGGCTTGCAGTATTTGAGGACTGCAAAGGATAAAGCAGTGCAAGTAGCTAAGTTGGAAGGGGTATGCAGATTGTGGGGTTGAGGTTATGCCCATGGGAAGCTATGTGGGACACAGTGTTGGGGTGTAAATCTGCAGGAAACCATGGCATAGCTTTAGTGTATCAACCTTTCACATGCCAATATTTTCACTTATTTTGACATGTACTTTTATTGAGGACAGCTGAGAGGAGGATTTGCAAGCAAAGGCAACCCTGAATGTATCAGAAACCTCCACAATATATTCTAAAGCCCAGGAAGACCCAACAGGAGAGGGTTTTTGATGTCCTCACTGGTGGTGGTGGGGCAGCTGAGGAAGACCATGGAGCAAAGGAGAGGGCTGAAGCTGCGTGAGAGCTGGTGGTGAAACCTGGAGCTGAATCTGGGACTGTGAGTCAAAGTCCCATGACTCCATTGCAAGACCATTAGTCCTTTTAAGTAGCTGCCTGAAGGGCTGCCAAGAATCAGGGCTGATGGATAGCACCAGAACAGAACTCAAATTATTTGGTGTTTTCAGCTAGAAAGCAGCTTGTGTTGGAAACCGACACTGCAGTGTATCTCACAGGCAGACTCTGGCATGGTAGAACATTCATGGTAAGAAAAATCTGGCCTGCTGCAATTGTAGCTCTGAGTCCTGACCACTGTTACCCAAAGGATCTTGGGGTTTTAAAGGTCATGATAAGTTTGATTTACTGAAGCTGCAGAAAGGATATGCAAGAAACCGAAATTGTTCATTTGTACGTTTAAACTGTATGTTTAAAAAACTTGCAGTCGAGAGACACCACTTTAAAAGCAACTTTGTACTTTTATTTGCATTTTTGGTACAGTATTAGACTTCTGGTCCTCAATAACGTAGTAGTTATTGATTACTAGTTTATTAGCAGTAGTACTCCAGGAATTAATATCTGCTTTTCATACTCCAGTCTAAAGCATTAATTTACAACTTGTTATTCTATGTATAATGCAGAAAAATGTCAGGTTTTTATCTACCGTGAAATATTGTGAGAAATGTTATATTCTCAATACATGTTATTTTAATTCAAAGAGTTTTGCTTCCTTTCTATGGCTAATGTCAATTACTGTATATTTCAAATATGCAGAGTCATGGACGTTGCAATTCTTTGAGACAGGTATTTCCCCTGGAAACAATCATGGCTGTCTTTGTGATATTCACCCCAGATTTTTTCCTTTTACTGTTTGTGCAAATACCGGTCTATTTGTATTCTCTATGACTTTAGGAACTTTGCTTTCTTTTTTTTTTTTCTTTTTAAATGGATGCTACTTAGGACTTTTATATAACATTTGCTTATAGATATATATTCTATATTCTATTTTTTTCTATATTATTCTGTTGTTTCAAGTGTTCTATGTATGTAGGCCATTCTATGTGCGTGTATTAAAATATATGTGCTCCAAATTTGGGCTTGAAATAGCCGTCATAGTGTCTGTGCTTTTTTTCTAAGTCCATAAAGTAACAATGCTTGTTTCAATCTACTTCTTACAGTTCTTTTTAGTTTATAAATGGTATAAGGACTGATTGTACCTTGCTTGCCATACTCCTGCCATTACGTATTTCTGTGTGAGTTGAAGGATGAGTATTTGTGGGATGCTGATGTTTCATCTGTCTCTTAATACTTTTCAATGGGACGATTTGTGTGGTTTGTGTGTACTGTTTGGGCAGGCTCACCAGAAGCGGGGCACTACTGGCTCACTAGCAACGCGTGAAACAAGAGGTAGCGCCTTTCCAGTGGAGTTTACAACGAGAGGTCCTGAGTGCGCAAACACACGACTGAGCAGTTGTGAGCATGTTGTGAGCACTGGAACCTGATTAAAGACAGCTTCTTGGGAGCAAAAGGGCGGGCAAGGTTAGAGGCTAGGCCTTCACCTCAGCTCAGGCAACCTGTTGTTTACAGGAGCGAAGTGGTGGAATTGCTTTGGCAAAGAGACTGTTTGTCACAAATTTCATATTCTTCAGCTGTTTGTGAAGTACTTTTTCTCCTGTATTTTTTCCTAAGGTATTGTTTTTGCAGCCCATATTGAAAACACGCTTCTTTTTCTTTTCTAATTTGATTGTAATAAGGGCTTTGTTAATCAAAAGTAAGTGCAATAAGGCAGAATGACTTGGTTATTTTTACATTTTCCTGTTTTAAAAAAAAAAAGCCTCAGCAAGTGAGCCACAATGAGCCGTGATGTATTTCCTCCATCAGGATGGAAAATAAGCCATTTATTATTTCAGCTCTGACTCACAGTGAACCTGCTGACACTGAGACATTTTATAATCATAAGGAACAGGTTAGGGCAGTAACTTGGACGCCAGGCTGGGGATTACCTACTTATTACACTGTTTTACAACCTGGATGCTTTAGGTTTTCTGGCAGAATGTCCTAAACCTCACACTAAACACCACGTTGTTATTGTACAATTACTGCTTGCAGGTCCTGCTGTAGGTGGTGCCAGCTAGACAGATGCCTTCATTATAATTATCCTTTTTACTATATATAAAGATTTCATCCCTTTAATCCATGTAAATTTTACTGCTCTTGAAAGTGACACTAATAGTTATACTTCTCGACCTTCCTCCTTGTCCTACGTTGTTCCCAATAGGGATGGGCTTTCTCAATCCTGAAATGGGAGCTTTCCGAGGAGAACCTGGGTTCTGCGGGAAGCAGTGCTGATGACTCAGTAGACAGTGGTAGTGGTCATTGCCTAGTCCCCTGACACAGTCTGCAAGAACAGCAGTGCTAACTACAGCATCCTGGCCAAGCTCCAGCTGAGTAATTACTTTCTGCCTGCCTCAAATTCTTATGCAGCTTCAGCTGGAGAAGTTGATCTTCGTTTCCCTTCTTATAAACAATCCCGTAGTGTTCAAATGGAGTAGCTTCTTCATTGCACCTTGGAGGTAACTGTATTTTGACGTTGGATGAGAGACTTTATCCTCACACTTGTGTGTAGTCCAAGAAATGCTTTGGTGCATATTGGGATGATAAGTCCTGGCTTTCATTCTTTGTGTTTGTGAAAGCATCTGTCCTATCGTGTTTGGTGCTTGTATAAATAACTTCAAAATATATGGCCTGGGAATAAAAATAACCAGGATTTGAGTGTTACTGTAGCCAAGTCAACTCCTAAAACACTCCTTTTACTGTGAAACATGTGGCATCACCTTGTACCCTACTTTTTCAGCCTATGGGTACTACTGCATTTACTAATAAATGAGGGCATCTCATGGCCTTTTGATAACTAGATGTTGAAAGATGACTAGGAAAGGAACATTGAGATCCTTATTAGTAGATGAGCTAAGACTCTTCCCACATAGCTATTTAAGCATAGTAGGTGGTCTCTTGCTCTTTGGTAAGTGGGAACATGTGACTGGATGTCTCTCATCTGCTCAGACCCACAGCTCCACATATATAATGAATCAGAGAAGTAGGAAGGTAGGTCAGAAAGTCATACCTACATTGACAGTGTCTTCAAAAATATTTGGCTAACATGTTCCCTGAGCTGCATAGCTGAAGGACTCATGTCAACTTGATTTTTATCAGTGAGTGACAAATGGAGTGTGATTCAGATGTGCCCTGACACATTTAACACATGAAAAAGTTACTTGCAAGAGACAAACTGCAGGTAGAAGAACTGGTTGACATGGCTAAAGATCTTGGGCCCCTTGGTTTCGTGTGGGGGCTCATGTGCACAAGAGCTTGAATTGCTTTCTTACGAGGAAGATGGAGAAGTTAACCTCAGTTAAGCTTCTGCTGAGGTTTTCTGTTGAGTTCATCTGACAGATACTGTATAATCTTCTACTTGCCAGATGCCGAGTCCATGTTTGAGTACAAATACTAAATCAAGATTCAGTGAGACTTCCTATGCATATAAGAGCTACCTTTCAGCCATTCATTCTCCTGAAGAAGCTAGGCTTTGCATGGTCCACTCTTAAGCAGCCCTTTAATTGCTTCATCCCATTTCTTCTTGATGAGGAGATGACTTGTGTCTTCTTGAAGCCTTCCTACTTAACAGCATTCTGTAGCTAATCATCAAATCCTTTGTTCAACACATATTTTACTATTTTGTGTCTTTCCTCCCTGTGGGCTCAGAAAGTACACCAGTGTTGCAGCATGTCTGTCTTGCAATATTTGATATATGCAATATTGGATGTTTGATGGGAGTCAAAATAATTGGTTGCTTTACCAATGCTGGTTGCCCACTTAGCTGTGCCGGGTAATTTGAGCAAGGCATCAAAAAGACTGCTTGGTAGGTTTCCACAGTAAATTCCGCTTGGCAGGTTTTTTTTTTGAATGATCTTTAGGGAGTATGTGGTACTTAATGTGTTGTCAAAATGAAGATGCAGGAAAGCGTACAGATTCAAACTTAACAGAGAGAGTCTGATAAGTTTATGCTCCTTGGAAATGGCAAAATTGGGGGTACGAGCAGCTCCTCATAGTAGCTTATTAACTAGCTGTGTTGAAGCTCTAGTGTGTGTAAGAATGTGTGACAGCTGAAGGCATAGACTTTCTGAGAAAAAATGTCTAATGCTGAACGTGCAGCTTTCTTATTAATAAGTGAATGTTAATGACAGTTTTCATAACTTATTGTATGATAGACGAGGCAAACAAAGTTACTGGTCTCCTTGCTTTCCTTTTTTTTTTTGAAAGAATGCAAAGAAAAGGGCAGCTTTTTGTATTAAGTCTGTCTTTTAAGCTACTTCTTCATAAATGCATAATGTCTCTGTATTTGCATGCAGAAGAAACTAAAGTATGCAAACAGTGTAACTTTCCTTAAATTGTCCAAGGATCCAAAATCTTACTTGGTCTTCTGTAGGCTTGTTGGCTCCCAGTGCCATGGGTCTGCACCGATCTTCCAAGATAAGGAGTAAATACTAGATTCTAGATGCAAATACTGGCATATCTAATCTGAAAATTCACAGTATGGGAAGAGGTTGTACAAAATGCACAAGATGAAAGGCGATGTGGGCCCATGGGAGATTTTGTATTATGAACCCTTTGTCTATATCATGAAACATGTTGCTAATCTGTCGTTTACTTTAACGAATGATTTTTACATTTTTTGTATTTCTATTGGCCTGAATTTGTGTTGAAAGGAAAACTGGAAAGCACAGGTTTTGGACAGGCTTTGACTGTGGTGTTTGCAGGAGGAGAGAGCTTCTCCCAGAAGAGGATTAACACATGAATGGCACTGGAGCCCCTGAGTGAGGGACAGGTAGCAGGTTTGGAGATGAGCAGGCGTTTTAGTCAGTAGGTTCTTTCTTTGGGGTCATCTGGATCTGTAAGTAAGAAGAGCTGTCTGATTTAAATTTAGAGTACGAAATTACCCTTGTATGTGTATCAACAAAAGATGTTTAAGTAGGTGTTCCTTGGGAGTTACAAGGTGTTTTTTTAGTATCATTTTTGTGTTGTCAAAATACTTTGTATTTTCTCTGCTGTTGTTACTTAGTCTGGCTGTAGCACTGCATTGCATGTTTGTTACCATAAATCCTTTCCTAGGCAAGCCACATATCCAGCTAAGAGACTTTTCTGCTTGATCTTTCCTTTAAACTTCAAAAGGCTGATGCAAAAAATTATTTATGAAATAGCAAAGATGTTATTGCACATGTTCTGGGAGAAAAAGAGTTGAGATAAAAATAAGACTTGTAGGACTAAATTCTAGGTACTTAAATCCTAGTTAGTAAAGAAACACATAGTGCTTACATCTTCTCTTACATGCACAGTGCTGGATAACGAGCGGCTTTGTAATCATAAAGCAGGAATGTGCTGGTGATTAACTCTACATGTGCAAAGCATCTTTCTGCTACAGTTATTTGATATTATTAGCTTTACACTTACTATGAAAGACTGGTTTAAGGCTAAGAATGACTTAAATCCTATCAACCTCATATTCCCATTGATTTATCAAACTACATTTGTATTAAGCTTAAGCACGCGGGCCTCTCTCAAGCCATTTGCTTTACAATATGAATTTTTGTTGAGAAACTGTAGCTGAATATATATATTTTACCGTATATTTCTGGGGGAATCTTGAAGCATTCATTAATAAAAATTCTTTTTTTTTTTTTTTCATCTAAGAACAAGTATTTATAATTGGACTTTTTCTGGATTTGTCCCACACAGAGACTGAAAAAGTTCTGCGTGCAGTATTTTGCTAGATCCTATTTGTGGTAGTTATCCCAAATGTTTAATAGGAAGGGTCTATTTAAGAAGCACGTTTTTCCACTAAAAAGACTACGGTGAGAGCTCTGAGCTCACAGTGTAGAGAAAACCCAAACTGTAATGTATCAGAAACCATAGTGTGATCCTTATTGCCCCTGAGTCTCCACTCACCTCAGTTCTCTGAGCTATGGCTTGCTCTGTGAGCACACCACTAAATAACCAGCTAAGAAGCCTCTGGCCCTCAAGGTGATATCCATGGAAAATCAGAGAAGGCAGCAAAGAAGTCTTAAGCAATTGCACAGTAGGAAGTATTTAGGTGTGGTTTTGAGTCTTCTTTCTTTCTGGGACATGGAAACAATCCTTTTATTTTAAGAGTATTGCCTGTACACAGTGCTTTTCTTGGGTTGGAGAACTCCATTGCTTTGTGCAATTGTGCCCCATTTTTATTTTTTTTTAAAAAAGGCTTTCTTTTTTTTTTAACAACATTCCTGTTACCTTCCCTCTGTTATAACATATGGACTCTGAAAAAGTTGCTCTCAGAAAGAGGTTCTGCATTGCAGATATTTCTTTGCACCTGTTGGGAAGTGGACCTTCTAATGATGGTTTCTACAGAGCTGGGGCAAAAATATATCCCAGTGTCCTTGAACACCAGTCCTTTTGCAAGTCATGTGAGAATGTTGGGGCATGCTATATCATAGGTGAAGCTGGCAGGGTCATGGCTGCCAGCACTGTTTGAACCAGAGGCTGTGAGGACCAACCTCATGCTCAGATGGCTTATTTTAATTCTCCTCCATACAGACCTCTGCCGCACTGGGAGGAGCAGCTCATATTTTTGTGGGAGGAAAGCCTTCTTCAGCAGCATCAGTCATTACTCCAGCTTTGTAAGACTACAGTAGAAGAAGAAAGCCTGACTCTCAGTCCTGGTGCTTTTGTCCCATCCCTCTGCCTGCTTTTCCCAAGGCAAAGAAACCCCCAGCCTGGTGCTTCCTTCCCTGCTGCAGCAGCCTGAAGGTTGCCTGACCATGATTAAGGATTGCAGCAGGGCAAGGTGTAGGATGAATAGCTTTTGTAGAAGAATGAGGCATGGACAGATGTGGTTAGTTGAGTGTGGGTTTTGAGAAGGCAGAGGATGGGCATGCTGCAGTGGGAATGTGTATGAGATGGATGGAGGATGTCGTGTTGCAGGGAATGGAAAACACCTTTTTGGGGCTGTTCTCATCTTCCCACTTACCAACCTGGTAATGCTACCAGATTCAATTTTGCCTGTGCTGTTGAGAAAACTTGAGCTTGTACTAGGCAAGTATCAGTCACACATACTCAGTCTGGGTGAGGGTTTGATGCCAGAAGTGCTAATCGGATCAGGAAGTCTGGGTATGATGCTTTTTTCTACAGCAATGTGTGGGCAGAATGCTGTGCCTCCCGCTCCTGTGGCTGATTGAACTTGCCGGGTTTTATAGCTCTGAGACTTTGGCCTCTATCACATGCATCAGCATGAAAGTGGTGCCAGGCTAGAGCTTCTCAAAGAGGCATTTATGTGAGGAGGCTGAGTTCAAAACCACCCTTGGAGTCGCTGGCTGCAGTAACATGCTAGAGGGGCTGTGAAATATAAGGCAAGCTGTTACCAGAAGTAAGGGAATATGAACAGCCAAAGCCCGGTGTTTGTGCTGTGAATGGCCTGGGCAAACAGAAGTTTCAACTGAAATAGGGTAGAGAAACACAAGTGAAAGTTGTGTTTTTATTCCAGTATATATGGGTAAACAAATCAGAAACTCCGCTATTGCCAGAATGGGCAGATTTGAGAGGATTTAAAACTCATGTTTATATTGGAATTTCAAAATGTATAAATAAATGGCATGAAGTTAGAAATGTGGAAAACAGACACATGACTGAGTGTTTATGAACATCTGTCCAGTCCCAGACCTGCAGCACAGCATGTGATGTTGTTGTTTCTCCTCCAGCAGAAGGTGAGGGGAGAGAGAGCACGGTCACCAGAAAGTGTAACTTGGTTTAGTGTAATCTGAAATCCTTTCACAAGGACTTTTTTTTTTGCATTTAGAGCACATAGTACTCTGAAACATCTAAAATAAATGTATCTATTTTTCAAAGGTCCTTTTCAATTCATTCCTTATTGCATGATTTCTGTTGTAGTCAATGTTTTGACATTTGCAGCTCTTAAATGCACCCTAGTCCCTTGGAAGCCACAAGTCTGTGTTTTGGTTTGGCAGATGCTTTTCTTTAAAGGACTAACTTGTTACCACTGTTGGAAGTCATCTTGGTAGTCATCTTGGGAGGCAGTGCTGAAATTTTTCCTGACTTGAGCAAGGGAGATGTTTGAATTCCTTGCGTGGTGCTAAAATGCCATGGAGCAGAGTGTACAGGAGCTGAGCCAAGTGGACTTTCCTAAGTACAAATCCTGGAGATCTTTTGTAAATGCAAACATCCTGCAGCCTGTGCTGTACAGCAGCTCTGCACCACTGCGTACTTTGATTCCTTTAAAACAGTAAAGAGCAAAATACATTCCCTCCAACTCTTCCCTCCACCCCCCAAAACTGGTAGCCCTGAGAGGACCATTGCCAGACAGGGCAGGGTCCTGGTCTCAGCATTGTTTCCTGTGTCAACCTCTGCCCTCCCATCTCAGGGCACCATAATTCTGTGGCCAGGCTGTCACAAGCTCTCTTCCTGCGATTGTTATCCCGACATCTCTCCTCCAGTTTGTTTTACAGCACAATGATAGCAAACACAGGGAGGAAGGAGCGGGGAGGAGCTCCAGTCATAAGAGGATTTCTCCTCCTAGTATTGCTGTCCATCCGGGGGAAGCTGTGCCTAGTTTTATCACCTGCCGGGGGAAGGACTGATGTACAGGGAGGTGACAGGCGCTACCCCATGGCAGGGGATCTGTGAGATGGAGCTGGTGAGAATAGGAGATGTTTGAACCATCAAGCCTACTGTCAGGATTAAAACCAATTCATATGAGTGCTTTGACCACTGTCTGCTTGCAGGCTCTGTTCATTACATGACCACAGCCACATGATGTTTTAAAAGTGAATTTCAGAATATATAAAAATTGCCTTTAGTGAATTAGGCCTAAGATCCTTCTACTCTAGTCTTTTCTCTGCCTGGGACCCATTATATTTACAGTTCTAAATCAAGGCATGCATCTATCCAGTGAAACACCTTCACATTCAAGCTTTGAATTTGAATTTATTTTATGGAAAGCATGTAATTGTAACTTAAAGTAGATGGCTAACTGGAAGACACTGAATTTTCAAGTTACGTGTGTCTTCATAAATATTATATTTTCATTTTCTTACTTTGTCATGTTTGATTAAATGAATAGCAAATAATGTCACATTAGGCTCCTAAAATACGATGTAGTATTACTGCCATTAGTGTGCATGAAGTGCTTGTTAAATTTTACAAGCTGAGGATCTTCATCAAGAAGGTACTTGCTACCGTTGAAGCTTTCAGTCATATTTCTTGTTCAGAGGAAGAAATCACAAAAAAATTAAATTAAAAAGTGAACCCTGTTGGCTGTCTTAAAAAAATGCAGTAAGGGTCACTGGTCTTTTAGAATAACTTTCACTAAAAACCATATTCTTAGAAATGATGTCTTCTGTGTACTACCTCGAGTCCTAGAAGCAAGAAGGCAGAATAAGACTGACTTGCATGTGCAGACATGTCTGCAAGTAGCAGTAAGGGCAGAGTTCACTCATCAGCTGTGAACAGGGCTTGTAAAGGCCAATTAAATTTCAGTGGGTTACTTAAGTTAAACCTTTGGTTAAATATGTAGTCAGAGCAAATGTGATACATAAAAAGCAACTGAAAATACATGCCATGCAAAAACTGTTCTATAATTTGTGTGTTGGTATGAATCTTAGACGAAAGTAAGTTATCTGAGCCTGCCCCTGCTTACTTCTTTGGGAGTGGAGAAGGGGAAGAGGAGGTTTTACCAGCTGTTGTGCAATGTAAGTCTGCAGGATGCCTCATCCAAGCATCTGAGGATATATATATACACATATAAGGAAATATGTCTATATGAATATTATATATATAAAATATTAGCGTTTTGTTGCTGATTTGTGTATGATGTGCTTATATTTTAAAACTAAAACCAAACCCATGCAGACTGGCCAATACACAAATAATGGTGCTGCTGCAAGGGCAGATACTTTAACTGCATGCAACATTTAGGAGACTTGTAACATCTATGTGCTAAAATCCTGTTTCTGCTGCAGTTATTTTCATGTTGTGGATGTAAAAGTGGAGCAAATGCGTTGTGTCATTGTCTAAAGATTAAGGTGAGGTGAATCAGACTTGAGATATTACTACTGGTGATAAAGTCTTTCATTTTTGTAATCTTACTGCTAATTTTCCATACATACAGTTTCTTTTTGAATAGAAACTTCTGTTGCTCTCATCTTTTCCCTGTACCACAGGTCACGGTTATTTTCAATCTCCTGACACATAGTTAAATAAAACCCATTTTCATAGGAAGTCACTGAGTAGGAAATACTGTTTGAAGGATAAGACTTGGAAAGATGTGCTGTACGGGTGGTTGTTTTCTGTTCTTATGGACTTGCCACTAGATTTAATGCACAGCCTGGGAGACTGTAATGTCAGTAATGTCTACATAACTAACTTGGCTTTAGCAGTGTGAATGGAACGAAGGTATCCCAAGACCTGATTTCACACTTAATCCATTTTCTCTATTCACTTTTCACGTGGTTGTTAAGGATAGAAAATATTCTGGAAACAAACAAAAAATCATATTCATGGGATTGGAAGGAGGACGAGGGATTTTTGCTGCACCATGAGCCATAAATAGGAGTACACTGTAAATTTTGCAGGTAGAATCATCGAATCATAGAATGTTAGGGGTTGGAAGGGACCTCTGGAGATCATCAAGTCCAACCCCCCTGCCAAGCAGGACCAGAGAATCTAGGGCAGATTACACAGGAATGCATCCAGACGGGTCTTGAAAGTCTCCAGAGAAGGAGACTCTACAGCCTCCCTGGGGAGCCCGTTCCAGTGCTCTGTAACCCTCACAGTAAAGAAGTTCCTCCTAAAAAAGTTGAGGTGGAGCTTCCTGTGCTCTCGCTTGTATCCATTGCCCCTTGTCCTATCGCAGGGCACAAGTGAGAAGAGGTTGCCCCTTTCTTCATGACACCCAGCCCTCATATACTTAGACACATTAATTAGATCCCCTCTCAGTCTTCTCTTCTGCAGACTAAAAAGCCCCGGGTTTCTCAACCTTTCCTCATCAGGCAGGTCTTCCAGTCCCCTAATCATCCTCGTAGCCCTGCGCTGGGCTCTCTCCAGTAGATCTCTGTCCCTCTTGAACTGGGGAGCCCAGAACTGAACACAGTACTCCAGATGAGGTCTCACTAGGGCAGAACAGAGGTGAAGGAGGACCTTCCTTGAATGATCAGCAATGCTAGAGCAATGTTCATGTGTAGTGTTTAAAGGAAACTTTGCAGGAAACAAAGCTTCAGTGTGTGGTGCTGGTAAGGAAGCTGCTGGCTGTTATGTCCACAAAATGAATGCCCAGTTTGATTTTACCTTTGAAGTGTGGCTTTCTGATTCATAGAGAAGAAAACATCTTGAGGACAGACCAGTCGTCTCCCCCATAAAGGTCACTATGGTTTCTCAGCATGGTGGGAGGATGGTGCAGAGTAGATCCTTCCAATTTCTGTTTCCAGATCAATTATGACTTGTAGGAGAAGGCTTAATTGGTAGGTGTAGGTGTACTTGGGAGGAAGACTTGTTTCCAGTGTGGTACATATAGCACATACCCTCCTCAGTCTCTTTTTGTAGCCTGGTTGTCCTGGGCTGTCAGCTCTTTGGGTCACTGACTTGATAAACCTCTGTGCCTGGCACAACAAGGCCCTTTCTGCTCAAGGTCTCTGGGTGCTCCTGCAGTACAAATATTTAATGATAAAACATGCTTATCTCCCGCCAAAAATCTGGCAATATCCTTATCGAGATATTATTAAATTGTCAGCTCAACCATATGCCGAGCATTTTAGGCGAACAAATGTTCACGCTGGCTCTCACACAATACGTGAAGACTCAGAGAGAGACAGGTGGCCGTGTTTACACCATTGAGTACTGCCTGGTTCCTTACAAATAAAAAGTTGCATTAAGTCACTCTTGCTTTATAGCAGCTTAAAAATTTATGGACTTGAAATGCTTGAGACAATGTTAATTTGATTACGCTTGAAATGTTAAGTGTAGGCTGGTGGAACTTACATAGTTTGCGTATTAAACATGTCTCTGCATTGCCCATGAAAATGAAATGGGAGAAATAAATTTACAGACCCTCTCCACAAAAAAAAATAAGTATGGTTTAAAGTTTAATACTATTTTTTCTTTTAGAGTAATTAGTAGAAATATGCCTTCATCCATAATTTTCATTACTTCTGGTATTTGCCATTCATTGATAAATGCTCACAAAAATCCTGGTGCTTTTTAAGACACTCTGTTCTGTCTTTTCATCTGCTTTCTCCAGATGACATCACTTATTATTGAACCTTGGTTCTTAGAATACATGAGCTTTAAGATCCACCAAGTAGTTGTCAGCTCTTTCATTTTATCTTCAGTTTGTCTCTTTTTTAGGAGTGATAAGTAGGGATGTTGCTCTGTCACTGTACTGGTGTTTTTTCCCACACTTTTATTCTTGGAAGGTAGCCTGTCTGGCAAAAAATCAAAATAGTCTGATTTTTGTGAACATGCTTGGAATTTTCTTTCAGAAATCTGTAGTAATATTGCACAGTCTTAGCTGTGGTTAATCAAAATGATATTTTGATTCATTTCAATGTCAAAGATTTTTTTTCTCTCTTATGGTCTTGCTTTAAAAATAAATTAAGAAATTAGTCCATTGTGAAAGCTATCTACTGTGACAGCTATTTGCATTCCTTTCATTAAGAATTGTATTCTGTTCTGGGGGCCTGCTACAGCTTGTGGGATTCGATTCTCCTTTTTTTTTTTTTAAGGATAGACTTTGTAGTAAACTTCTGTAATGATAAATGAGAGAAGAGGGAGATGATATTTCTTCTTTCTTGTCTTTATTTGTTGATGGCATTTGAATGCCTTGGGAGGTAATGAGCTGAAAATGAATTAGAATTTATACTGAACATTTTCTTCAGAAAAAGAAATGCTTTCAGAATGCTTGATGCAAATTCATTTGAAGGAAGCTGCTGACCTATCTTTATTGATGGATAATGCTTTGTAATAACTCTACTTTTTCTGCCTGTGTAGTTTCTTTGGCAGAGAGTTTACATGCCAAAGAAAAGTTTATACACATAAACATCAAGAACATTAATACTTGTAATCTTTGACACTGTTTTAGGTGAACTTCCCTTATTTGAAGCACTAGTTGCTTTGCCAATGTCTTCATTACCTTTTGACGCGTGGATTACTTTCTCTGCAGTCTTTCTTTTGCCAGAATGAGAGCCTGTGACCATAAAGCTGTCTTACCGCTCGAAAGTACCATGAACAATGTTACTCAGCCCCTAGATGCCTCCAAAGACCTTCCTTGCAGGTTGAAGCTAGAAGAGCTGGATACCCCCATTGACAACGCACCCCAGATCCAATCAAAGGAGCCTTGCGGCTGATGGATGTCCCTGGAGGCATAAAGGCAGTGAGGAGAAGCTTGCTGTTGTTTTGAGCAGAGCTCCTCAGATGCATGTCTGGGCTGATTAAGTGTGATTTAGACTTTATCCATACAGTAGCTGAAATACAGCTTGCAGAGACTGCGTCTGAATGCTGTTTTCCCAAGTAGAGAGATGGTAACATCTCTCCATCTCGTCTGCTCTTCAATCCATCCTGTGCTCTATGGAGACATTGTTGTTTGATGTCTGTATCCTGCATGGAAAGTCCATCATCTCACTAAAACCTGCTCCAGAGTAGTGTCAACCAAAGCTGTGCTGGGCCGGCTCTGCTTCCAGGGGTGGGTAGAGTACATTGGAGCCATAGTGACATAGTTTTGGAAGGCTTGGACAGTGATGAGTCAGTGTCCAAGATGGTTTGGGAACATAAGGCCCCTTGTAATTTTCCATTTAAGTATTTGAAAGTCTTTTATGCTTTTCATAAAATACAGAGAGTGCAATTCCTTTGCAATTGCTGTGGGCCAAGTTGTCAAAAGAGCACAGCTGGATCCTCTAGGGGGGTGCTGAGGAGCAGGTCCAATTGAATTTTGAATATCTGCAAGGGTAGAAACTCCGCAGCCTTGCTGAGCAACTTTTGCCACCGTCACAGTAAAGGCATTTTTTCTTAAAACAGGGAAATAGTGATCCTCTAGGGAAAAGGGGAGATAGTGCCAGGAACCTGATGAGGTAATGTTATGAGAGCAAATTACCCCTTTCAATTTTGCTAAAGGATCTGAAGCACATTTCAAACAAATTGGAGATCACTGTTGAGAAGCCAGAAGCTGCTCTGTGTTTGCAATGTGTCTCTAACCATGAGAAAAGCACCTTTTCCATACACGGGTCCATTCACAGTGTGGTTGCAAAGATGGCACCCCATAACCCCTCCTGGGCTATGCCGCATCCTGCCTAACCACCTCCTCCCCCCTTTTCTGTCTGTTGCATCAAGTCTGAGTGTCTCATCTCCACTTTCAGGGCCTCATTTAACCTACTATTATTTTCCCTTCTATTTTTACTCACTCCTATGATGTTCATGCCAGCCTCTACTTTGCCTGCAGTATCCGTCTCCATTGCCTTCTTGACGCATCTGTCCAAACTCTATTTTGGTGGTCTCTTATTGGAGAGAAACCTTCCACAAAACTTCTTCATTATCCTCATTCAAAAGCCTATTTCAAGTATTTGTAGTATTTTAAAGATGTTGGTAACAGGCTGGCTTGCTGGTGTGCTCCTATTTCTTCCTTGCAGATGTGCATTCCCTCATGGGTTCATCATTATGCTACTCTCACATTGCTGTTTGTCTATTGCTATATTCTCCTATCTCAGGTTGTAACCCCCTGCCTGAGAGGCCACTGGTTTTCTCCCTCTGCAGAAGGCCAGTAGAATGAGATGCCATCCCTGTGTTGGTGGGATAATCCATCAGGTAGGTCTATGATGTAGAGACCCAATTTGTTATCCAGGTGAAGTTGGATGAACCGCTCCCTTATGTAGAGAGCATTGTGGTCCAAAGGGTACAGCCAGGTTTAAAGATTAAAGTGAAAATATAGAAAAGAAGACAACAGAAAAATCTTAGGTAGTCTTCTAAGGTGACCTCTGTTAGATGAAGAGGTCTGAACTCTTGAAAATGCTACATCCTGGCCTTGGTTTGAGTGGGAAGGGAACAGTTGTGAGGTGATCTGATCTCTGCTAAGATGCTCTGCACCAGTTTGGGTGGGATTATCAAAGAAGATCAGCCAGAGTAAGCTCACAGAAAATAAAATAGAGCCAGGTTGTTTGCTAGGCATTTCGGCATAACTCTGTGTGTGTGTGTATTCTATCCCTGGCTTTCGGGCAATACACTGCCCAAATCATCCTTGTGCTTGTGGTGGCAAGAACCTGCCTGTGGTTGGGCTGGAGGCAAAGAAAAGTAATGAAGTTGCTGATGGATTGATGTGGTCCTGTTGGCCTCGGTGTCATGACCAGCTGAATTTGGGGACCATTGGTGTTACCCTGTCTTGTCTGTGGTTGTGTTTGTAATGCAAAGCGTGCACCAGTTGGCAAGATTAGGTGGCTGTGAGTCCAGTGACTGCTGTAATAAAGTTTCTAGAAGATGGTTTTCCCCCTTCTGAGATGCGTAACGTAGGTAACATCTCCATATAGAGAAAGTGAGTGGCCTTGTTGCATTAATATAGAAAATGAATTTTTGTCTTTTTCTGCTTGTAGTGTATCATCTATCTGTGGCCTAAAGCAGAAGTGTGTTCTTGCCGTGACTGAGATACTACAGAAGTAAATGACACTGAAGTTAAATGAATAAATTTAAAAGCAAAGTCACCTTTATAGCTGGTTGCAGAAAGATGTCTCATCACAGCTGTGCTTAAGAGTTTTACTAGCAGTAAATCAAACTTTGGGATATGTTAGTCATCATATAGACCCAGCGACATTTAAATGTTGGCTTTGAATTTCTGAGCTCTTTTTTAAGGGTTGCTCTCCATTATGAAATAACTTCTGACTGAAGTCAGGATTAGTAGTGCTTTATCATTAAGATTACTGCTACACTGATGGCTCAAAAATGCTAGTGTTAATGTATTTTGCATTTTTAAAAGGTTGGAATTTCTAAGAAATATTTTTTTCTTGTCATTTTTGTTCTTATTGCACTACCCAGATGCAAAGTTAAGAAGGTGGTAGAAGGTGTTTCTTTTGTTGTTAGAAGTTAAGCATGTAGGAGCTCACTTGCTTGTCTCCTGCTGCTCTATGGACAGGAGGTTTCAGGATGAGTGTGAAGCTGCTGGTGTCCTCCTGCAGCTGGTATTTGCATGCGTGTGCATGCCTCAGGGGTCTGTCTTCTGCCTTTCCCCGTACCAAAGGAAGTAATCTTCACAGTTTTTAACCTCATCCAGTTTTGATCAACTTCGGCTCCAGGTGAGATAGGAAGGGAGTAGTATGCAGTAAGGTCTTACTTTATTGTGTTGCCATCTCTCCTCTTCAGCAGGGAACCTCCTTCTCACTTCTCTTGAAACCCAGAGCTTCTGAAGCAGAGTTTGTGTTTTCGTGGGGTCCAGCAGGACTGCAGCCTTGTCATTTGATTTTGGTTTGTCACTGAATGTCTCTTCCCGTGCTTCTCTTCTAAAGAAAGAATTAGCAAGTGGAGTTGGGCTGTTTGTTTATGACTGGCTTTTGAGTGCCTGCAGGTTTTCTTGCACTCATGTAGGTAGTTCCCTTATTCCTTATTTCAGCTGTGCAAAGCTGCATGTTTTGTTTTTCTCATGTACCATCTTTTTTCAAGAAAAAGAAGATCTATGACTTCTCATGATAGAAAATTTTGACTACTTTTGTTTGACAAGACTCTGGTGTGTAGTTTTTGGCAAGAATTGCCTGTCCTGAGCAAGTAGGTGGTTTAATAGATCCAATGAACAGTTACTTACCCACAGTAAGTATTTGTGGCAGAGAACCTTGACTGTGGATTCAGGCATATCTCTTGGCAACAGTCATCTGCACGGTCATCTGCAGATTTTGTCCAGTGATTTTACCTGCTCAAAATAAAGTTCTATTAGATGAGCATTAATTCAAGAATTCTTGTGTGTGTGTCTTTTTAATGAGAAATTTTAATGAGTCTTAAATGTGTGGAAGCAACAGAAATTTCACGTGACTATCCAATATGAATAAACATATTTGGTCAAAGTAAGAAAAATATGATGGAGAGCCAGTAAAATGCTGGAAAGTGGTTGAGTTTCTAAAGTCATCAGCTTGATGCATTATTGTTGACTTTTTGGACTAAGTTTTGTTCTAATTGCCATTTGAACTAGTTACATGTTGAGAATATTGTGTACTCTAGATGGCTGCTGTGGTAACATCAATAGCTTTGCTTTTTTCTTGAAAACTCAGGATTGTTAAATTGGAAGCTCACACTATGTCAGAGAATAAACTTCAGTGTGTGGCTTTGTAATTATTATAACCAAAAATACAGGTGTGTGTCTGCTGGTGTCATGAGGTGCTGAGTTTTTTTTCTGTTCCTTTTATGACATTCCTTTGGGCTATATTGAGTATGACCAAGCTTTTAGTTTGAACCTTGGTTTTTATGTGATCTCTTCAGCTTAAAAAAAAAAGGTTCATTAACTTCTTATATAGAGTGAAATGTGGAGGGGAAGAAAGGAAAGGGAGGGCACTGTTTGCTGATGTGCACCTGACTGTAATGCTCTCTTATAATGAACGGCCACTATCCCATTCTTGTTTCACTTCTCCTTCCCCAATATCCATATTACATTTTAAAGTGCTTTATGCAAAACAAGTCAAGCCAGTTATTTAATCATCTTAACAGAAAAGTTCGGTCTCAGTTGAGTGCCAAATTTCAAAAAAATTGTATTTTTTTTTTCGTCTCAGACTAATACGATTAATGTGTGTCTGTCTCCTACCAAACAGCACTAGCTTTGCATAGCCTTTATGAACAGTTTTTATATATATCAAGTTGGCCATTGCCAAGGAAGACAAGCTAACTGAAAAGTTTGTTGAAGGCTCTAGGTTCTAGGGATCAGGAATATATTGACTAAATACATCTTTTAAAACAAAGATCTATTTTCTTACTCTTATTTCAAAATATCCTGGAATTCCCTACCAGCTCAGTAGCTATTGACAGTAAAAACAAAAATATACAGTAAACATGGTTGTCTGACTACGGTTCTCAGAACCAAACAAAGGCTTGAAATCAGTGTATCCCAAAACCCGGGAACTGCTTAAAAAAAGGTCAGTACTGTCCAGTGACTTTTGCTTCTGATTCCCCTTAAAAAAGGGGAGGAGGAGAAATAACCTGCAGGTTTTAAATTTCTCCATCCCTGTTTATAAGAGTAGTCTCAGACATCTGTTTCTGCTGTGGAGCAGTCATGCTCCGGTGCTCCCCCCTCTGAAGCGTGACATGTCTCTGTGCCTCAGTTCACACGATGCCTGCCCCAGTGCTTTGGTAAGGCTGAGCGTTTTGGAGATGGTCCCAGCTGTACCTTGACAGTCTGAGAGACCTGACCAGCATCCCCACATCTCTAACTGTGGGCAGAAATGTTCCTGGCCCTCCTTGGTAGGATGGTCCCTCTCTTGCTGCAGCTCAGAGCCCCTGTAGATGGTGGTCATGTGATTTTGGGGCTGCCCCTGATGCTCAGCTTCAAGTCCATCAGCAGTAAAATGTCTGGTCATACCATAGCGTGCCATTTTCTGGGTAATGTGGCCAGGATGTTGGACTTTGTTGCATTCCCCCAGACTTGTGTATTTAGCTGAAGCTCAGACTTCAGAGGCTTGTGGTTAGCAAGTATCTTGTGTGTGGTGAGGGTGGGACCCTGGGGAGGGACTGCTGTGCCTTGCTAAGTGAACATCCAGGTTTTGTTTGAATTTGACTCTTATTTTTGGAACCATGGGTGACTTATTCTTGGAACCCCGTTTTTCAGAAACCCATCTGCACGCAACGTTGCCAGGATTTCTGGTACAAATATTTTGTCATTTGCTCTTGAGACAATCTGTTGTTTCAGTCCTGGATGAAGTTTTGTAATATGTTACTTGAGATATCATGGAAAAATATCTAAGTGGTGGTGTAATATTCTAGGTGAAAACACAAGGTTATAGTTGTGGTTTTTTTAGTAGAATATTGATTATTTGGTTTTATCAATGAATAAAATCTATAAAATCTTTTTTTAAAAAACAAGACTCTAGTGCACCTATTCTTTCCGTATCTGATTGCAGCCATTCAGTTAGAAGTGAGACACCTTTTATTTTCCACCTTTTATGTGGAGTTCTCACATTTGGTGCTCATTTTGCTCCATCCTTTCTCACCAGTTTCATGTGCTCAGAGCATTCATTGCGCCTGGAAGCCTGTTTGTTTTCATTTGATTTTTTTTCCTCTAGAGACAGAACTCATTCTCTTCACTAATACTTCCCTTAGTGTACAAACAGAATCCTGCCTTTGCTAGACAATGATACAGCAGAGGAGTTGGTGAGAATTCTTGGAGGTTTTAAACCAAGTCTCAATCTTTACTTTTGAATGACAGCTCCTATTTAATTGACAGTCTCTGAAAAGTTAAATCCCCAACCTAGCAAATGGTTTAGGACTTCAAATGAACGGAAAAAAAATTCTCAGTCTTCCAAAATAGACTTTTGAAGGTGAGTCTCATGGAACCTACAGACAGGTCCAAAACCTCAGGAAGCAGCTCCAACATGCTGTGGGAGTTAGGTCAGCTTTGTGCATCTGAGAAAGCTGTCGCAGATGACGTTTCTAACTATAAAGAGAGAACAATCTCCTCCCGCTCAAAAACTGAAGCACGAGTCAAATGGTTGCCAGGTTTATTTTGGCAGAAGAAGCATTGAAGGTTGTGGCTGATGCTAAAGGTGTGCTAAGAAAAGCTCCTTTCCACAATGAGCATCTATAAGTTTGAGAAAGCTTCCTATGCTCACAAAATTCATCTAGAGTCCTCATGAATACTGTTCTTCTGGTACTTGCTTCTCTTCCCACTCCTATAGTTGGGCCTGGGAGCAGGCAAGATGGGCTCCTCGCTTGGCCGTTGCCAAGCAATTCTTTCTCCTGATGCTTTGCTTGCTCTTGTTTTTCTCTCTGGATACCACACGCCTGGCATGCTTTCAACCACTGGTAGCTCCTCTGTGCAGGAGAGGTGGGCAGGTCTGACAGCACGTAGCTTTTCTTGTGTACTTAACTTTCACTTGTCTTCTCCTTGCAAAATAAATAAATAATTGAGGCGTGAAGGGGAAAAGCGTGGGAGGAAAAATGTCAGGAAATTCAAAGGTGAAGCTATTTCCTCCCTCAGTAATATTTTTCTTCTGCTTGTTGTTTCTTCTCTTCAAACAATGGGGTGAGTTTGAATCCATTCTTAACTATCAGCCTTGCCATTGTTTATTCATAAATCCTTTCATGTGTGTGACGGACCTCAGGAAAAACCCACACTTCCATTGTGAGTCCTCTGGGCAGGCTCTCTGTAGTACGGTGCCAGTACAACAGGGCTCTAGTCCTCCTTTGGGGTCACCGAGTGCCAATGAATTAATATTAATGGTGAAGCCAATGGCATGCATGATTTAAAGGTGTAGGCTGTGAGATATGATAACTCTGGCAAAGCTTAGGTTTTTTAAAAAGCAAATAAATAGGCCACATACTCAGAACAAGGATTTCTGATACTAATTACTTAAGTGTAACAGTGTTTGTTAACTTCTTGTGTGTGTTCATGTGTATGCGCGCCCTTGCATTTGGGGGAAGGGGTGTTTTGCTGAAACAGGTGAAAGTTCTGTAGTATAAAACAGGAAGCAGATGGGTACTAATTAAAGCCCTGTTGATGATAAAAGGGTGACTGAGCTTTTGAAGCAGCTGCTTTCCTAATTTTATATATAACTGGTCCGTACTTTGTATACGAGCTGGCCTCCCCACACATCATTGTTTTCGTGAAGCCACAGGAAATGCGTGTGCATGTGCGTGCGTGCTGCCATGGCTGAGGGAAGGAGCTTACAGCACTCGCTGTTTGCTTCCTTCTCTGCACTAGAGAAAATGATCTGACAAAAAAAAAGTCTTGACAAAGGTGCCAGGCACCTATTTGTCTCCCTCCTCTTTTCCATGCGCGAGCAGGCGCGGGGCTGGTGGGAGTGCCTTTTGCAGTGGTGTGTAGATAAGGGAGGGCAACTTACTGCGTATTGCAGGTTTTTGTGTCTCGACTCATAGGGGAGAGAAAGTTGTTCTTCATGGCTGTTTGTTATTGCTCTTTTAGACTTTTGCAAAGTGGTTAAGAGTGTCAACAACCAAAATACCAGTGAGGGTGTTAGACTCCTCTGTGTGTGACCTGCGATCGTCATTGTGGTCTTTAATCTTCACAAGTACTTTTTATACTGCCTTTACTGCCTTTTCTCATATCCTGGGGCTCGTAGGACGGATAATAAACTCATCTTCCAAAAAAAAAAAGGAAAGAAAAAGATTCAAAGAAGATTGTATTGAAATGCAGGCAAAGGAAAAATACCACGGAAGCAGAGCAGATCTTCATATGGTAGAACTAGCAATGTTAGCTGTAGTATTTTAATGCCCTCAATTGGAAATTGTTGTTGGACATAGAAAAATAAATGGTAAGTTTCTGTTGATGTGAGTAGCTTAAGTTTTGTCCATATATTGAATCACTGAAACCTGTTTACTGGCAACTTATGCCACTGGGAAATGGTGTCCAGGGATTGGTTTCTTGGTTGGGGAGAGCACCAGTGTTCAGTCCCAGTGCTGGAGATGTCATCATTCCAGTAGAAATAAAGTAAACTTGGTGTGGGCAGGAGGAAAAAGAGGAAGAGGAAAATTTTGGTCAGTGATGGACTTGAGTCTGGTAACATGCAGATTCAGGGGATGGCAGCTGAGGTGTAGAGGAACATCTTCTGTATGGGGAAACTCTTGTTGCATTGGCCACATTTCTCAGTTCTTGGGAATCAGGATTGTGTTCAGCTGAAGCACTTATAGGGATGCTCTTTGAGTGTCTTCTTGAAGAAGCAGCCTTTCTATTTTGAAGCTGCTGCCTAGGCTGCAGGTTCCCGATTGCATTTGAAGCAGAAACAGCTGAACCCAAGTGACAGCCTCTGCTCCTACCACCCCATAAGCCCGTGACTGCCTTGGAGGAGCTGGACAACCCAAGGTTTTCAGGGATGCGTTGCCTGATTTGGTGGCCAACACTCCTTCCCTCAGTGTCACCAAGTGAGTGGTATCTTCTGTGGCTCATCGAGTAAGCAATGATGAAACTGCTGTACAATACAAGTCATGGTCTTTAAACTCCTCTCTGTTAATGCTGTTAGTGGGGGTTATTCCCCCCGTGTCTTGTCACTCTTGTGGGAAGACGACCACAAACTGGCAGAGCTTCCTAACCTGGGACCTGCCTTTGTTTGTTCCCTGCATGTGAAGGGCTGACGGGTCTTTCTATAGGAATGATTCCAGAAGCCTCTTGCCCTTCATAGCAGGAAAGAGAGGAGGCAGCCAACGAATCCACCTCTTTCCCTGTCCCTTGCTAACATTGCTGATGGGTTTGTGGATGTCCCTCTCTAAACTGTGCACTTCTCTGCTGCATGTCTCTCTGGCTCCTGGCAGCTGAAAGGAGAACCACCAAGTCCCAAAGTGCATGGTAGAATGACAAAGTCAGCTTCTCCACTGGGCAATATGTCTTTTGGAGGATTTTCTCACTGTGAAGTTGGGTTATCTTCATTTCTGGTTATGGGCTCAGTGAATTGTACTGCATCGCTACAACGAAAATGATTTGCTGGAGCTTACGAGGTGCCAGAACCTAATCCAGGAGAGTTTTCCTTCGTGCACAGACTGCAGGGTTATGAATTTTCCTCTGCAGTATTGATATCTTAAATGTTCTGGTTTTTACGACCCCTCAGTGTTTGTCAAGAAGCTGTTGCTGTTTGAGTGTACTTTGACATCATATTTGTGTTAATCTTCTTTGGCCTTATCCTTTAAATTGGCCTTTTGACAAAGTCTGGGGGCTGGGTTCAATCTTAGGTGTTTTTTGCTCTTGTTCTATAGTCAGCAATTTAAAATTGTCTGTTTTCTTCCTGTGATGCAGGTGTATTTAAACCAGGATTAGAGGAAAGCCAGTGCAATCAGAAAGAGGACATTTGACTGCCACTACCTACCCATGCTGGCTTCCGAACCATTTTTAAAGTGTTTTGGAGGCTGTAAGAGTCTGTGGGCTTCAAGCTGAGAACAGCTACAGTAGAAAAGATGTGAGTTCGCCAGCAGACTTGATTAAAACAATTAAAAATCTGCACAGTTAAGGCTATTTGAGAAGTGGGCAGCCTCTATGGCAATGCAGAGGAGTCATGCATGAGCTGATGCAAAAGTTGTGGTGTGCCCTTAGTTGTGCCAGGGTAAAAGGTCTTTAAGCCTGCTTTAAACGTGTTTCTGTGGCTTTTATTAGTCAACCATACTGCGTAGAAGTCACTGCAGCTGGGGGATTTGTACAAATCTGCAGTTCTCCTTAGTGGTGAATGTGTATCCTAATGCGTTAGTTGATCACACTCCATCTTGAAAGTTTTCATCTTTGAATATTTAACACAAGAATAGATGGAAATAAGTGGGAATTTATATTAAAAAAAAATCTTTTCTCTTTAAATTATCACTTAACTTTTTAAAAGAGCTGTAGAGCACTGTGATTTGTATTTTTGTTGTCAAAATTACTCAGTACTCTCCTTGGAAAATCAGTCAAATGTATTGAATGTGTGTGTGGGATGACTGCTGTTGTTAGGCAAACTTTGAGCAAGATAACTCTGAGCTTCCTTATCAGATGCCTGGTGTTGAAGGAAGTAGGCAGTGGTGGAGGAGTAAATGAGGAGTCCTTGAATAATTGACAGAGGAGGAAAAAGGAGGATTGAGCCCACAGCTGTTTTGCCAGTTCCCATTATTTGAGCCTGACATGTGCAATATGCTTTAAGTGGTAGGTCCTGAACTTAGCTGATGCATTGAGCATTTCATTAATAGGAGAGCCTAAGGGAGTACTAGACTTCATTAAAATAGTAATTGGTGCCTAGATTTTTTCAAGGTACTAGGTCCAGATCATCACACATTGCTCCAAAGCTGGGTTTTGGAAGTATCTTTTTTTACAAAGTCAGTCTTGGAAGATTGACTTCCTTCATCTCTCTCTCCTTCCTAGATAAATAAGGAACATGTAGTTAAATCAGAGCAGTTGTTAATTGTAGTCCTTTTAAGAGACACAAACTTGATCTTGCAGCAAACAACAACTAGCTTGTAAATGTTGAGGTCAAGACTCTGCCTTGTGAGGAGACAATTATTCTGTTGGTACCTTCTCTCATTTTATTACTTTATTCTAAAGTGAAATAGGGAGTAAGGTAAGAGGAGAGGACAGAGAAGGGGTAGCGTAGGTAAGCTTTCTTATTATTATTTAAGGCGGGATGTAGATATGTTCAGTAATGCTCACGTGTAAAAGCAGATGAACTGCAATTATTTATGTTTACTCTCAACTTCTACCATTGCTTTTTTTGAAGCTTCAGCTACCAACTTTGTCAGATAGAGGCTTCAGTACAATATTTTTCTGTTGGAGAGGCTCCTTTGTAGCTTTGTCAAGCTGGCGTCCTTAAATGTAATTTAAAATAAAAGTAGAGAATGGTGATGCCTGATGTCAAGCCTAGCATACATACTACTGGTGGTGGGAGAGAAAGGGAAGAAAAATCAACTGATGCACATGATCTTATCTTTAGGAAAACTACCTTTACCCCAACTATTATTACCCAGTTGGCAATAATTTGGCTCAGCCCAATCTCCAGTTGCTATGTTTCAGAGGATGACATAGCAACTTTGGAAGTTTATAGCTTGAAAAGGTCTGTGAGCTCTTCTGACTTGCAGGCAAGCAGATCTGCTCTTTCTTGCATGTCTCCTTGTATTTTTATTTAGTTACACACTTGAAATTTGAGGATGGGGGAAGGAGTTCACCTGTTACTGCTGGTTTGCCAGAAATGTTCTGCAGGTAAGTTGGTAAATGTGTCCAACCTTCAAAAGAAGGATATTTTTTTGTTGGAGGTAGCACACTGAGGTTTGCTTGGGTGGTCTGTAGATCTGTGTGAAGAGACGGAGTTATCTTGCCAAGCACCTTTATTTTTGAGTCAGAAGCCTGTATTTTCCTAGAAAATGAGATCTTTTGAAGTTCATGTTAGGGGGATCCAAAATAAGGTTTTTTTAGGTAGGGCCATTCACTCTTCAGAACAGAAGGTGGTGGTTTTTTGAGCCTGTGTGCTTGGAGGACTTGAGGCATGAATGTGATGTTATGTCAAAGCTCAAACTCTTAAATTTTGAAGATAAATTTTTCGTAAAGATGGCCAAAGGGAAACACATAGTGAAATGGTCATGTTTTTTCCCTCTTATTTATTTGGATTCCTAAGACTGCTCTTATGGAGGAGAGGTGGAAATCCTGCTGCATAAGAATGAAGTGCTTGAAAGATAATATACAACTTAACCCTATAGAAAAAGTCCTTGAGAAATTCCTTAAAGTAGATCTGTAATTTCTGCTTTGACACAGACACTGTTCTGTATAAATTGTGTGACTTTTGGAACGATGTCTCTCTTTTTTCTAATCCAGAGGGCATATTCTTAAGAGTTACGACAAGCTGGAAATCATGTCCACAGCAGACTGTGATCCTGGTGAGCAGCAGGGATGGCATGTAATTAAAAGTCTTTTTTCTAAGTCTCTGCCTTAGTGTCAGGGTGAGTGCAGGCAAACGATGCCTTGCTGGGGCTCTGCCTGTTCCAGCTGTGTTACCAGCAATGCCTGGGTGTATGTGAGCTGACTCCAGAAGACCTTTGTTTTCCTATGGTTTCAAAATCAACCTTCAGCAAATATGGTTACTTTATATTCTGCTGGTTTTTTAATGACCTGTTTATTGCTCCTTTTTGTATGTATTTTGTTGTGACGATGCTTGGGAGCCAAACCATAGCTGTGTTTTCAGGTTGCAAAGCTGTATAAAATTATGAATTATCTTCTTGGTATTGTAAGTCAGCAGTGGACAGGAAGAAAGTTGAAAATACTGAATAGGCAGCATATTGCTGTGTAGGCACTTAATGTTGTTACAGTGTGATATAAGTTAAAATATTGCTTATTTCCTCTTTGCTGTTCAAAACAACCTGAAGCATGTTATGACCAGGATCTAAACAATAACTGAAAAAGTAAACCCAAACATTTTAACAGAGAAAGGCATGGCCTGCCAAATACTCTGCGTAATTTATGACTACATGAATAATAAACAAACGAAATACTTGAAAACACCTGACTTTCCAGGGTAAGACTTTAATTTCTTTTTAAAACAAAATGAAAATGTGGAAACATTCCCTGTAGTACCTTCAACACTGAAAATAATCCAAAAACAAACAAGAGCAGCAAGGGCACAGTGTCTGATGGAGTTTTCCAGTGGTTTAATGAATCTGTGGACATAAACCCATAGATGTGTCAGTGACAAATTGTTACAAAACTTGATAAACAAATTGGCTAAATAAATAATGCTGGAAAAGTGGGAAACATACATCAGTAAACATGCTTACTCTTTTCTGTTTCCTCCTTGTTTTTAAAGAGGCCTTTATGTGATCCACAGAATAAATAACTTCCTGTGTCTTGATAGCTATTGCAAATGACAGCTCCTACTGCTGACATTCCTGCTATTTTTAATCTGATGTAAGTTTATGTCCTGTAATTTTTTCTTTTTAATTTATTTTTTGAAATGAATGCCCCATTCTGACCTAGCAAGCCAAGTCGCTCAAGAAAAGAACTTTTGCATCTTCAGAGCAGCACAGGTGGCTGTGTTGCTTCCCTCTCTGAACATCTCCAAGAAGGAAAACTAAACTTTGGTACTTAAAAGGCACAAAAGCTGTCAGAAGAAAGACAAATACTGAGCAGGTCCCTGTAGAGTGTCTTAAGAGTTCCTTGTTGCAGCCCTTTGAATTGATTAGGGCATTTTACCTCCCTGTCTTGGCTGTGCTTCTGCCAGAGTGCTTTAGCGCACGTCTGGGGAAAGGAGGAGAGCTCCTCCACCTCCCTCATCTTCAGGCAAAGGGACGGGAGGCCCATGGCAGCCTTGTGATTGTGAAGTTGGATGTTGCAGTCCTTAAATCTGAAAAACTAACCAGGCAGGCTCAGGCTGCCCAGTTACCCATGAGCTTTTCGTTGAGGGGGGATGGGAATGATGGTGATGAGGCTTGCACCAAGTGAAGACTATCACCTCTGGGTGGAGGGAGCCTAATCTGAAAATTAATAAGAGCTTTTTGACTTTGTGGGATTAGTGAAGGGGGATGGGAGGCTTTTCAAAAACAATATTTTCTTCTCTGAACGGATGAGGGTGATGGCAATGTCCTTCTTGGGACACGTCCTGTTGCACCTGGCAGTTCCCAGTGCACCCAGAGCCTCCCGGTGTCAGGCTCTGTCCAGGGGTATGGGAGGAGTGGGGTCTGCTCCAAGCAGCTGCGGTGAGGCCAGTCTCCCTGCATATATCAAATGGACTGAAGCAGAAATGAGGGGAGATTAATTAGACCTAGTTAGTGGGAGAAGAATAGCACCCAAAATGCCTAACAAAGCTCATTTTTTGCCTAACAGCATCCCACTCTGGGATGTGTCCAGCCTCATTCTGCACCTCTTTAGCAGTAGAAGTGTATGCAAAAGGTCCCAAACCACAACACTATGGCTTGTATTCCTTTTTATTGTTCTCATTGTAATATTCTACTGTTTTTTTAAAGAGATGTTTTATTATTGTGATGAATGCTGATGCACCAGAGCTCTCGGGTCTTACTCTGTTAATTCCTGTCATTAAAAACGTGACTTTTTATTGTCCTTTTTAATTTTCTTGTTTGGAAAGGAGGAAAGCAAGTGAATACAGAGCTGATGGCTTAAGTCACTGTTGCCAGATGACATTCTATGGGAATGTGGACTTGCTAGTATGTAGATTGTAAATAGTCCTTTGATTTAATAAGGGTCTGTTAAGTACAGAGCACAGCCTACAGTAGTGAGGGAACAGGAACGCTTCCAAAATGAGTGTGAGGGAAGAAATTACCCTTTAGATTTCCCTCCTCTGTGCGCCCAGCTTGCTCTGAGAAATAGTACTGTGCTTCCCATAGCCTGCTGAAAGTTGTTGTGAGCATGTCGGGGGTAACTTGGTTCAGAGTTGGCACTATGCGTTTTGCAAGATTGGATGACTGTGGTGTTATAATGCTGAACAGATGTCATAGAACCCAGTGATGAGTGCCAGCGTTTCTTGAAACTGCAGCCTGGAGAATAGCACGGAAGGCAGTGTTTGAGAGGAAGACGCTGGCATGAACAGTGCAACTACCCATCAGGAGTCCTCTGAGTACCAAGACCCTGTTGCGAGAAAATAAACTAAAACCTCTTTAAGTATAAACCACACCTTATGTGAAAGAGGGTGGCTGCAACTGGCCAAGCCATGGAAAGGGGCAATGCACACTGGAATATAGCTCAGGGCTATAATGAAATTTGGATGAGGTTTTTTTTTGTGGGCATTGTAGTAGTAAATCATGTTATATAAAATCTACTAGGCTATGGGAGCAAGCTTGAGTTGGAAAGATCTCTCCCAAAGAGAGTGTGCGGGTGGTCTGGCATGTGTCTGTGGTTAGGGAAAAAAGTACCAGGGCAAACTGTGTTCAAAGAAGCTGAGTAGAAACACAATACCTAGTATGTGTGCTGCCTCTTGAGGATGTATAAAGAGAAGTAATTGGAAATCAGTACTTGCTTCTTGTGACTTTGGAGTAAAGAAGTATGAAAAACAGAACAAAGAGAAATGAGCAAATATTGACTGCATAAGGCAGTATCCTTTATGTATTTGCAGATAATGCAGTAGTTTAAAGAGAACTTAAATCTGATCCTGTTTAAGCTACTTTAATAAAAACTTAAGAAATCTATTTCTCCTGCTAATATTTTAACAAGGAAATGATATTTTGTTTCTTTTTATATGTGAGACAGAGAAAGGGAGGATTGGCTAGATGAAAAATAAATACTAACAAGAGTGGCTTTATATGCTAGACTGTTCTCACAAAATAAACTAAAGGAAAGAGAAATTTCCATCTTCTTTCCTCAGTTTATCTTGGTTACTACAGCAACATTAGATATTAACAACATCAGGTGAAATCCAGAAGGTGGTTGTTACTTTTAGGCTGACAGTATCCCCTTTACGTGTAAAATCTTAAACATCTTTACCGCAAGATACAGTAAAGAGTCTCTAAAGATGCACTAAACCAAACAAAAATTCCCACTTAATTCTGTTTTTGTTTTCCATTTTGTAGTTTTGGGGACTATACTAAAATTTTACTAGCTTATCCTTGCGCTTGCTGTCATCAAAATAAGGATCGAATGCATAGTGAGATGTAGCGTAAGGTATCGTTCATTCTGTAAATGGAAGGCTTTGCCCTTCTTTTTACAAGACTTGCAGTTTCCTTCAGCCAGGGATTTCCTGTGGGGCACAGCTAACCCTGCTGCAAAGGAAGTTTGCTGCTTTCATTGACTCTTTGTTTCTGAAAAACTCGTGTTCAGTGACACCGATGTCCGGAGAATTTGAGTCCTTTGCTTGCTAAAGGAAAAGATTCCCTCTGCTGTGCTAGTACAAGTGTAATAGGGAGATTTCTTTCCTTTTTTTTTTTTTTCTCCCAAGCTATACAAAGACTCAGTCAACGTGTTGTATTATTGCATCTGTACACCATCATGGTATGTTGCTTCCCAAGGTAAGAAATACAGATAGGCTTGGTGCCTTTCCTGCAGACAAGCAAATATGTCTCTGCTGCCCTTGTCAGATGAGTTTATGAGTTGTAGGAGTTGTGAGCACAGTGCTGAAGGTGCTCTTGGCTCCATCTGTGGATCCACAGCTGCAAACTGGCAGCTGCTCCTTCTCTGCGTCCCTAAGGAGAGGTCTATGGTCACACAGTGGGTGTTGTTGCAGGTGAAAGAGCCTCAAGGCTCTCCAGCTACGGCTAGACCATGGGCAGCATAGTGAATGAGGCCAGTGTCATGGACTTAGCCCATCTCTCCAGTGCACCCTGCTTTGCTTTACCAGCCTCAGTTTTAACTTGTTTTCCACTGTTGTGCGTAGTCTATTGCTTGTAAATCCATCAGGTCGTGGCATTCATTCCAACCGTTTAGGTTATCCATGATTTTGTGAGAGCAAATAAGACCATTTGATCCATGAAGATAAAGAGAAGATATGTGACTTCCTACTAAAGCATCCAACAGAAACCAAACGTTAGGGTTAGATCTGCTTGTGCCTTTACCTAGGTGAGTGTAAATTACTACTTTGGTCATGATGCAGGATTTTTAGCATGTAAAGCTTGTGAGCTCTCAGGCAGGGATCTTTCCAATTGTTTCATTTATCCTATTAAAGATTTTGGAGTAACCATAACTGTTGTGTTTTTTTTCTCTTTTTTTTTTTTTTTTTTTTTTTTTTAAATTCTTGGAAGTTCTCTGCATGTCTGCAAAGGCCAATGCAAAAAATGAGCCCTATTTTCGGACTGTGATGTTTCTCACCTCTGTGGTTTACACTGAGACTTTGGCCTATTTCTCACCTTACTATTTTTTATTGGTGAGACTGTGTTTCTAGTGCTCCTTTTAAGAAGATCTGCTGGTCTAATTAGTATTGACATATTTAGCATGTATACACATTTGTGCTTCTTCATTAGAGCTAACAAATGTCAATAAAAGGCAGCTTAGTTTTAGAAAGAAAAAAAAAAGGGGAAGCTTTCTATAAACAGTGCTGTAGTCTTTGTGATGAATTGGGTGTAACCGTGGAGAGTGGCAGAGGTGAAACAGGCTGTCTGTTAAACAGGAAACGAGTGATTAACATTTTTTGTCCTACTGATCGTAATTATTCCCACCGGCTGAAAAAAGATAAACACCCCTTAGTCTGTCTTTACTATAGTCACAGAATAAAATTTTAAGCTATTAGTCATTCTGGCATCATATAGATGAACTGCTACTTTATTACTCCAAATTTTTATTTACTTATTTTAATACATTTTGCCTATAATTGTGATTCATGTTTTCCTTGCAATAAACCTGCTTATGCTCTGCATTTGTGGATAGCTTTGCCTCAAACTGTTATGCTCCTGTGGTACCTGCGTCCCTTATACAGTTGCATTCCTGGTTGCTGCCTTGGAGCCTGCAGTGAATGATTGTAAGAGTGCTACCTGCCCATCATGAGTGGCAGCAGCCTTCCCCATGGCTTATTGCACTACAGATCTTTTTAATGGTTTTAATCTCTTGTGATAAGCACACATTAGCAGTGGTGCCTGGTACTAACCTTGGCTGCATTGTCATGTGGTGTGGCATTGACATATCTGCAGGTCTGCGCTTGCTTCCTTTCTTAAAAAAATCTATATTTTTCTTGCCCCCAGTGTTGGCCTCTGGTGTCACTAGTGAACTTGGGAAATGCTGCTTCTTCGTAAGCTATATATGTACGTATGCATATATATATATGTTCCATATTTGTGGAAACCAGAAATATTTACTTACAAATATGGAACCCTTATATTTGCCAAACATTAGTTTTCCATCTGTTGGAATAGCAAGGTTACAGCATCAGTTTTGTAATGGCAGTATTAGGATTTGTCTGGGTCACCAAACACATGGTTATCTCTGCTAGCTTTGGATTGTTTTCATCTGATATTTATTTCTTCCCTTATTTTCTACACTTCACAACTTTATTTTATCCTGACGGCTATTTGTTTTGTTTGGCTGGTTGGTTGGTTGGGCTTTTTTGTGTTTGGTTTCATTTTTTTTTTTTTGTTTTTATAACACTGTGCTGCCTTCTTATTGTTGCCTTTCTTTCACCCCTGAAAACCAATAGATTTTAGACAAACCTGTTGGATGTCTTGGCTTCCAAGATGATTTTACCACAGAGGGAGGAAGTTCCATTTGACAAATCCCTTTTTAAAAATCTCACAATTTTTGTATGCATCTTCGTCTGTTGTTTTTCCTAATCAGTGTCACTTAGTTTCCTTGGCTTTGAAATGCTAGCGAATGTTTGTATATTTGGTGTATGTTGTGTTGATATTATGCCTGTGGTTATAGAAATAAACATAGTTATAAAATGGAGTATTGGCACTGATGTAGGTCATCATTAATGCGGTGGTGGCTCTGTCCCTCAGAGGTACAGAAAACATAAGGGTGGTCATAAGAAGTTTTGGCTGGGGTCATCACATATGGAACTGTATCCAGGTGTGTGCTTGCCCTGTGTGTATGCTCGTACTATGCTTTACCTTGTTCATGGTTTTTAACATTCATTCTTTCTAAATGCCCATGTAGGGAAAGCAGGCAGGTGTTATAATCTCATTAGAAATGTCCAAACTGCCATTATGGAGAAGTGCTTCCAAGGAGTCCGCCTAGAATGAAGAGGAGGGTATCTGGGGTTAGCAATTGGGAATTATTCAAATAAATGTCAGTAGAGTTGCCAGTTCTGACACGTAAGTATGCATAGCCAAGTCCCTTGAACATCAATGTCTGGAGCTGTGCTTGTATTTTCTGTTACTACATACCATATTCCAGAGGACAAAGCTCCAGTGGTTGTGAAATCCCATCCAGTCCCTGGTGCCAGGTATGGCAGCAAGATGTGATCTGGAGGATGGCCAAGCTCCTTTGCTGTCCAAAGTTTTTTAGTCTTCTGCAGCTATGAAAAGGAAGCATAGGAGAGTATAAATCAGCAAACTTAACTGCAAAATGGACAGGACTTGGATTAATACCACTGACATGTAGTCACAAGAGGCTCCCCTTCTGTACAGGAGAGACGTGTATAGCGACCATGGAGTGATAACATACGACATGTCCCATTCTTGTACATTCATGTATGGTTCTATAAATCTTACCAAATGAAACTGTCTATGAAAGTGCCTCCATGTTTGGAGATGGTGTTTCATGGGTGATGGTCTGGGAAAGACTCTCACTATGCCACAATCTGTAGTGAAGAGCACAGAGAAACAGTGCAAGGTCCTTCTAGTAAGGTTGAAATGTTTCTGCACTTTTTCCAGCTGACACTTGTTAACTGTATAACAACACAGGGCAAAAATGAAGTCAAACAAAAGCACCCCCCTAAGAACAAAGAACCCAAAAAAGCATGACCTGTTTGGGAGGAAATCCTGCCTTTCCACCTTTATGCAGCTGCAGGTGGCAAATTGCCAGCATCTTCTAAATATGACTCTTTGACCTGTGGCTAAGTGGCATGCTTTTTGTCCGTGCTCTTATTGGACAACGGAGAAGGTTTTTGGGCTGTAATCAAAGAATGATACAATTGGATAGCAAAGATGGCCATTTCATTAGCATTTGAAGTCTCTGACACTGTAGCCAGATGTGCAGTTGTGCTGGTGAACATGGTGGTATTTGGGAAACCTTTGGAGACAGAAATGTGCTATCTGTTGATCAAACGTTTTTCAGTGTCCCACACTCACTCTGAGGCAAACCCAAGCTTTATGCACAGCATCTACATCTGAACTTCTTGTATCTCATCGTTATTAGATAAGACAAACAGAATTGCCTTACACCAGAACGTTGTACCAACATAAATTCTGGTATATCTAGGGTTATCAATGTTCTCTTTTCTCATTTTCCTCCTCACCCTCCCCCTGTAAACTTGGCAGCATGGTTGGAAATCACAGCAATGTGGGTGCAGGCAGTGTAACTATTCCAAGCAAACCTGCCTCTTTCACCAGGTATGGTCTAGCTTAGCCTTGGATAGATGCTATGGGATGTCACTTGCCATGATTAGCCCCTGCTGCTGCTGTCTGGGCTGTTAATGCTGAAGGAACCCTGAGCAAATGTGCTGGTGAACCTCCTGTCCTTTGCATATTTTCCTAGGAGTTTTTTTATTACTTCTCTTTGCAGCGGTGCTTGCCACCGAGACTCCAAGAGAAGGGTGATTTGAACATTAACCTGCTGTAGAGTCTCCATACACAGACCTTGAGAGACAGGTCTGATGTCCTCTGTAACAACACAGGGAAATCTTGGGATCTTCCCTTCTCTGCTGCAAAGCTTCTGCTTTGGTGTTGTCTCCACAGAGGGACTCTGCTGGTTCTGAATCCTGCTGTAAGCTGTCAGTAACAGGGCATGCTAACACATCTGGCTCATGTGCCAGCCTCCACTGATCACAGCAGTCACCTCTCAACAGTAATAATGTTAGCTGGTGGGTCTCTGAACTTCTCTCCTACTAGTCCTGAATCCCGACTTTTTTGCCAAACATATTCTTATTGCAATATTCCCCAACTATCAAAATCAATACAAAAGCAATCTACCCTCTTCTCTTTTTTTTTTTTTTTAAATTGTGGTATCTCAGAGTGTCATGGCAGAAGAAGTTTGAATTTCATATTCTCTGAAAGTTTCTCTGCAGCTTCCAAATCCATTTCACATATTATTTGGAGATATCTGAGAACTATAGTCAGATACTGTGCCCCAATCTGTATTTGCAGCAATTTCAGCTGATGGTAGTGCAAACTGACTAGCAACATGTGTAGACTTGTCCCTTTGGGTGAAGTATAGGAAGCAGTGGACTGCTGAGATGTCCTCTGAATGAAAAGTTGGTGGGCAGTCATAAGACTGTTAATTTTCATAGAAATGCTTGACCTGTGTATTATGGAAGTGGTCTTGCTCTTATGGCCTCCTACTTTGTTATGGCTGCATGTGCCTCTAGAGGCCAATTCCTTCTGCCTTTGTTACTGGTAAATCTCTCTTCCGAGATGCCATGGTGTGCTTTGTTGTGATACCATCAGCATATGCACCTTGATAGCAAATCCACTTGTTTTTGTAAAATGTATTGACTGTGTTGCATCCATTCCTTTCTCTCCCTTTGGTGGTTGTCTCAGTGCTGTGGCTGAATGGGTGCTGCCTGTGCCCACATGTGAGGATATGAGGGTGGGAGAGCCCATGAGCACTCGTAGGTGCTTTTACAAAGTTTGGGTCTTGCAGCTCCCCAGATACTCACAGATCCAGTTAGATCATGCTTGTAGAGGTTTGCAATGGGCTCATCCAGGAGCTCTGCTCTGCTCCCTTGCATTACTCCAAGGTCCGGGGTGGAGGAAAGATGGTCAGTGTGAGTGTATGGTCTCACTTCAGTAAGTACAGGCCTACAGTCTTGTCAGGCTTAACAACACTGTGTTTTCGGGTGTTTCTCTGTAGTAAAACACCAAAACAATTAACTGAAAAAATAATTAAATATATCAACTTTAGTTGTAGTAGGAGTACGATTTTTTTTCAGCAATCAGGTTAAACTTAAGTTGCACATTTTGGTATGAATATTTTGGGTTTAAATGCAGTATTAGATATCAGCAGAGCTGCTTGCACCCAGGGATTAAATAGCTAAGACATTTGTTTATTTAACTGTTTTAAAATGTAAAGCAGTTTGGGGGTTTTTTGTTGCTTAGAAGAGCAGCAAGCAGGGCGTTCTCGTGGCAGCGCAGTTCAGCTGTAGGAAGTGTTGGAAGTGCAGCCCAATGTTATAAATGTGTAGATGCAAAGGAATCAATTTTCTTGGCTTCATGAGTTTTATTAGCTGGTATGTGCTCGTCACATTGCACTTAGCAGATACTGATTTTGCTTGTTTGGCTCTTAAATCAGCGAGTAGCATTAAGCATATCCGCAGTTCCTGGTCCGTATGCTGAAGTATGTCATGAAGTCGGTTCCCAGACCAAACAGGAGTGGAGGCTTCTTGCACTTTATCTCAAAGGTGGAAACTCAATCCCAGGAAACACCCCAGAGGTGACAGCAGCCCTGCTGCCATCCTGATGAGGTTTTGATGGAATTCCAGCGCAGATGCTCTCAGAGCAATCTGACATGCATCGCCGCTGTGCGGAAACCTGCCTCAAAATGCGACCTCTTGCTTTTCACATTATTCAGGCCAGGTTTTGGGAGGCTTTGTTTCGAAGTCCCGCCAAAAGCTGTGGCTGAAGGCATCTCGTGACATGCCAGGGCTGACGGTGCCCCCGAGCGCCCTAGCCGCTGACAGCCCTGCCGCTCCTCTGCCTGCCAAGATCCACTGCTGAAACTATACTTTTTTTATCGGGTCATGTTTGTGTCTGACAAAGATTTGTAGACACAACATCATTAACAGCAGTGCATATTTTCACAAGATTTACCTCTTCAACACTTTTTCCAAGTTAGTAAATCATAGCTTCTTTAATGTCCTGCTGGCTGCGTGAAAAACAGGAATTTATGTAACAAGCTCTGGGCCGCAAACCTTTTCCTGTTAGGAAAATTTTTTTTTTCATTGCTGGCAGAGTTAGGAGACAGCTCTGTTACTCAAAGACCGACCTCAGATGTCCTCAGTACAATAATACCAGATTATAGCGTTTTTGATGACTAAGGAATAGCAGTGATTTCTTAAATATTTAACACTTCTGTTGCAGAGAAGAAGGAACTGAGCCTTAGCATGGTATTTTCTCTGCCTGATGTTTTGTGTGCTTGATATGCCTATTTTGATAGTAAACAGTAAGCCTGAGCCAAGTGGGTATGTTTACAAAATACAGTAAAAAAAAAAAAAAAAAAAGAACTGGCGCAGAAGGTTTTTTAATCAACAGACATGCAGAACAACTTTCTTGCGACATTTCTAGAGCTGGACTTGTGTCAGATGGGGATTCGGCTGTGGCCCTTGAGTGAAAACAACAGGCTGTGCCAGGCCAACCTCATGAGGCTTCTTGGTCAGCCCTTGGGGCCAAGGGCAAGTCCAGAGATGGATTTTTGGGCTTACCCTCCTGACATGTTTGCTGCACCTGGTGAAAATGAACTTCCAAGGCCTTCCCTAAAGCCTTGTAACTAGATAGAGGATGAGATTTGGTTGTGGGGTTACCTGCAGTGAAGAGATACAGTCCTACCTTAATTAGTATAAGAATGGCTTCCTTTCAGGCTTGAATAAGGAAATGCTCAAATTATCACTGGTGTTTAACTGGGATAATTTGTTAAAGATGGTTCTTTGGAGGGGGAGAGAGGTTGGAAAGGCTTTTGAGGTTAGGCACATGGTTTGACTCCTTGCTGTGCTGGCTGAACAGCAAGCTGCCACGAGGCCATGTTCTGCCATCTTCTGCTGTTGAAGAGCACCTTGTGCCCTGTAAGGGATGAAGCTGTACTCTTATGGGTGTAGTCTCGGGACACTGCTGCCTGTAAAGTGTTATTACAGGACTGTAACACCACCTTGCTGCTCTCATCTGAGATGATTATGGAGACCAGAATAATCCCCT